>JANQBM010388767.1:0-19033 GCA_025594535.1 Erythroxylum domingense
AAAGTTAAATTTTGTCACTAAATACTATTAGCTACCAAATAAATTCGTCACAAAAACTAATTAACTACATATAAATAGTGTTGGAAATAAGGTTTTGCTACAACTACGTTTTCGAAGCCAAAACTTTTTTGATACCAAAACACAATCGTCACAAATTCCTATTACCAACCAAAGTCCACTTCATCACAAAAAGTTTTTACCTATGTTTATAGAAATGTCTCTAAAAACATTTCCCTACAATAAAAACTTAGTGGCTAAAAGGATTCTGCTACCAAAATAAAATCGTCACTAAACATAAATACCTACGAATATAATTTTGTGGGAAAAACTTTTATCTACGAAACAGAAACGTCGCGCAAAGCTTTATATGATGTTCCTCCTTATCGTTAGTAATAATTTTTACTGAAAAATTATTTTGTCACAAACAAGTTTTGGCGACGAATTATGCAAAATGTCGTAGATATTGTTTTGCTACTGGAATTCAATGACGATTTACGCGACGACACGAAATCGTCGCAAGTGTTTATTTGCGATGTTTATATTCGTCGCAAAAGAAGTTGTAGTGAGCCTTGCCTCAGATAGAATAATAGAGACAAATTTGTATGGAACATGACTCCTCTCAAGTCTCACGAAAAGGATGTCAATGACTCTATAATGGAACGAGAACTCTTTAGTAAGACTAAGATTTCATGAGATTCATATTAAAAGTGCAATGTATAGGAGGAAACTTCAACTAAAGGCATATGGTCATGCAATTGAGAAGAGGTTGATAGAACCTTTTAGTGATGATAGTCGCTATAACCAATAAAATTATTAGTTATGTTTTAAAATTTATATCTAATTGTAAATATTTTGATACAAATTTTCTAAATCATAACCTAATGAAGCAACACCTGAAAAAATATTGTATAGGTTTTTTCAAAGATTATCAGTAAAGTTTATTTTAATTCTAAAATAATTTTTGTAACAAAAATAATTTTAGTGATAGGCTACATTTAAATTCTGTAACTAATTTTTTTTAACTATAGTTAAAAAATTTTGGTGAACGAGTAAGGGTATTTGCGTAATAAAAAAATTTTATCTACGCTTTCACAAATTAGGTAAAATCGTATGTAAAACTCAAATATGCCTACAAAAGTAAATGACGTCGTATCCTCTTCTGTAACAATGGATTGAACGATTGCCTATCAGTCTCTACTTTGTATACTCCGATTCAGCTTTCCCTTGCAAGCCTCCCGATACGCCATTGTAAGCTTTACCTTGTAAACTTCGTGCTTCGGATTCACTTCAGTTGGGTCTGAGAACATCTATATACCATGAGAGAACCAGGTGACATCTATGCTGAAACAAATTCATTATATTATCACAGACACTCTCTTAACATCCTCCCTGGTTTTCATCAGCCCATCTTCTGTAATACTGACCCTCTTCTTCCTCTGTGCAGATAGAAGACAGATCGTCCCTGGTCCTTTTGTTGGCAATTATAATTGCCTAAAAATAAACTAGTTAACAAAACATACACTCAAAATGTTATTAATACTTCCCATTACACTACTCATTGAAGTTGAGCACCTTACAAAGATTTCACATCTATTTTCACTCACTTTTCATTTCAATTTTTTTGTACAATACCTACAATGGCCAAATGGCCATATTTATAAAGAAACAAAGTGGGTAATAAGCGACTATAATTGCCAGCTTCAATGCAGCTGTTTAAAGAAATTCAAAATCAATTTGGTTTGGTATTTTGACCAAGTCAAATATAACACTTTACAACTCATAATCTAGAAACATGCATTAAGCCAAGTTTAATATCTAACACCCTCCATTAAAGTTGGTTTCACCATTCCAAGCATGTTCTTCATCTTGTAAATGACTCAGCTTTCAAGGGCTTCATGAAAATATCTATTATTTGGTCTTTAGATGCACAGTATTCAATTATAATTTCCTTTATCTTTAACCAAATCTCGAATGTAGTGATGTTTAATGTCAATATGTTTACTTCGACCATGGAATACTAGATTATTCCTTAAGGTGATTGCTAATTTATTATTGTAGTAGATTGTCGTTGGACCATCTTGTTAGTGTTGTAATTCGGTAAGCATCATCTATAGTTAAATCTCTTAAGTAACAAAATTTGTTGTTGATATATACTTTACTTATGTGGTTGAAAGAGCAACTACTTCTTATTTTTTAAAGACCAAGAAAATTCTCTAGAACCAAGATGAAAGACATAATTTGAAGTTTTTTTCTCTTTTCAAGGTCACCAGCCCAATCACTATTTGTATATCCAATTAGTCATATATTTTTATTGTTTGAATAAAGTATGCCATCATCAATCGTACCTTTAATATATCTTAAAATTCATTTTGTGGTTTGCCATTGGGATTGTCATTGTGAATCCACAAATCTGCTCACAATTTCCACTTCGTAAACAATATCTGACCTAGTTTGTAGTTTGGTACCTCAAACTTCCAAAAAGTCTTTTGAAGTTTAATGCATCAACCAATTCACCACTGCCATCTTTCACAAGCTTTTAACCTTTCTTCAACTAATGTTAAAATTGGCTTTCATGCTTCCATCTTGAATTTCTTTAAAATATCTTTTCTACATTTCCACTGTGAAATAAATATGCCTCCATTAGTTTGCTCTACCACTTAATAAAAATGTAAGACATTAATCCCATTTTTGTCATCTCAAAGTGAGCAACCATATCTTTATTAAATTCCGAAAATAGTCTTAAATTATTACTAGTAAAGATCAAATAATCTACATAGAAATACACTATCACAATATCTCCTTCCTTGTTGACCTTAATATATAAAGTATTTCATATAGATACTTATAAAATCCATATTCAATGAAATAAGTATCAATATGGGTATACCATGCCTTTGGTGCTTGTTTAAGATCATGCAATGCCTTTTTTAACCGATAAACCTCTTTTCCTTACTTTGCATATCTTGGTGGTGGCTCATCGTATACTTCTTCTTCAAGTACACCATTCAAAAAGGCTGATTTGACATAAATTTGATAAATCTTCCAATTACTTTAAACGGTAAGTGAAATGAATAAACGTGTAGTATCTAATCTAGTAATATGTGAAAATACCTTAAAATAATCAATACCTGAATTTTACTTGCATCCTTCTGTAACTAATCTTGCTTTAAAGCACTCCACTTCTCTATTGGGCTTGTACTTTGTCTTGTATACCCATTTGACACTAATAGGTTTCTTTCCTTTTGGTAAAGTAATTAACTCCCATGTTTTATTTTTTTCTATGAAATATATTTCTTCATCTATTGCTTTAATCCAACAACCATAATTCACCGCATCATAATTTGTAAAGAAAGCATAATGGGCTATAACTTTATCATCATTGTCATCATCACCTACTTGATAATCTTTTAAATAAGTGGCTGGATGGTGTTCTTGCTGTGAGTGCCTAAATAAAGGTGAATCAGGAGGAGATGATGCTTCAGGATCAACATGAGTTAACTCTTCAAGAACCGGAGGTGAAGATGACTCTCCAGTTTGATTAGTCATTTCCAATTCATTGTTTATGAACACTGGTACTGGCAATGACTTCTTTTCTTTTTCTGACCAACCTTATACTCCATCTTCTTCAAAAGTAACATCTCGACTGATAATCACTTTTTAAGTCTTTGGATTATAAAGCTTATAGCCTTTTGTTTCCTTACTAAAACCAATAAACATTTTTTTGCCTTTTCATCTAGCTTCTTTCTCAACTTATAAGGCACATTTGAATATGCTATGCAACCAAACACCCTCATATGACTAAGATTAGGCTTTCGTGCACTCCATATTTCCTGTGGAGTTTTCCCACGAACACTTTAACAGGACACCTACTTAAAATATAGACCGCACAAGCCACGACCTATGCCTAGAAACTTTTAGGTAACTTCTTGCAAAATAATATGCCTCTCATTATATCCATGATAGTTTTGTGTTTCTTTTCTGTTACTCCATTTTGTTAATGAGTGTACCCAGCTATCAACAAATGCTTAATTCCATGCTTTCTTAAGAAATCATCGCAAACAATATATTTGGTGCCTCTATCCATTTTCAAAGTCTTGATTGAATAACCACTTTGTTTTTCAATATACAATATAAAATTCTTAAATACTTCACATGCCTCAGATTTCTGCTTCAAAAAATAAACCTATGCCTTTCTATTATAATTATCAATAAATGTAATAAAGTATGTTACCTTTATTTGATGGAACCCCCATATAACATAGATCTAAATACACGAGCTCTAGTAGACATTTGGCTCTCTATACCTACTTTGTAGGAAATGGATCTTTGTGCTTTTTTCGCATTATAATGACTCACAAATCTAGTCAGGAACTTGAATGGTTGGCAAGCCTAAAACCCACTCTTTGTTTGCCAAAAACTTAACACTTTCAAAATTTAAGTGCCCACGTCCCATATGCCATAGCCAATTATCATTGATAGTCATAGTATTACAGCAAAAAGTATTACTGCAATTAAGATATGTTGAAAATGGACGATTAGATTTCATTCTTGTCTTCAAAATTATGCCCTTTTTTATATCACTCACGATGCATCCATCTTTATTGAACTGTAATTCATAACTGATAGTTGTAGTTTATATCATGTTTTAGTAGGTGTTTTAGTATGTTTTTAGGTGTTGATTAAATGAATTGTGCATGTTTAAATTGAAGGAGCCTCTTGCTAAAATGCACACATACACAATATAATGTGGAAATATAAAAGATAATGAGAGAGAAAGAAGAAGGACGTAATCAATTTATACCAGTTCAGCTTACAACCCAATCCTACATCTAGTCCCCAAATATCTAACTTGAGTGTTTCACTATAAAAAAACAAGTACTAAATCTGAAGAGCCTCTCTAAACTTATGAGTATATATTTTTCAAGGTTCTCCAACCTTCCACATTCAAAGGGTATAACAAGCTTCTAAAAGCTCACAGAAAATAAAATAACAATTTCTCTCTTAATAGGGTGATTTCACTTTCTAAAGCCCAATAAGAATGATATGACTCTTAAGAATATAGATGTTCCTCAAATGTTTTGAAATTCTGAGTATGTTTATTTTTTACAAGTACTGTTACTCTATTTTAAATAGTCAATTTTTTCAACTAGTTATTGTTTCACTTGCATCTTTAGTCAACTGGATGGATTTAAATATGAATAACTTCTACGTCATTCATAATTAGTAGGATCCTTCCGAATAAACCTTTTTTAATAAGGTAAGTTCATAATGAAGGTTCTTGCAAGAAATAAAATGTATTTCTTATGATTTTATTTCCTTTTGAGAATTAGACTACTAATTATACAAGAAAATAAATACAATTTGAATTTTGAAATATTATACAGTTATCATCAAAATTGTTAATCATAAACCTTGAGCTAACAATCTCCCCCTTTTTGATGATGATAAGCAATAATAGATATATTTTTCAAAATTCAAATAGGTAATAGATGATTTCGAAAGATACCTATGACTTTTATATGTTAAGATATTTAAAAGGAGCCTGACTCTTAAGAAAGGAACCTATCATTTGTATATCATAGATTTTCATAAGTTCAACAACAGAATCAATCATATATATAATCAAAATAGCATTGAGAAATATGCATTAAGAAATATATCATCATATATGCAAAAATAGGTCCATATAAACTCTCCCCCTTTTTCATAATCAAAAGTAATATAGTATAGGGAGGAAGTGAAATAAAAAAATGAAATAAGAAAAAAATCAATTGACATAGTTAGTGAGGATTATTCATAAGGAGAATTTGCAAATCCAGGACTTGGTTTTAGGGGCTATCAATTTGTTCGTGTATTTGATCTTGACTAGCGTCAATGTCCCTCCATTGTTGTAAAATATATATCCTGTTTATGTCTAGAGGAGGGAAAGGAGCCTGTTGTTCTAGAGTAGGACCTACAATTTCTAGTATTCTTTCATACCTTTGCTTTGAGGTAGGACCCAAGAAGTTTGCTACTTTATCTGTTTTCTTCTCTACCTAAATATTTTCATTCAGCTTGTACCCGAAATAGCAGGGAATAGAGGAATGAAACTTGCCAGGCTCATACCATGTTAGATTGTCAAAAGAAAAGCCAAAATATGCAAAGATCTTCGTTAATAGCATTCCATAAGGCAAACCTCCAATAATGTTCTTGCGGCTTCCCTTTTCCACAATAAAATTTAGAATCATTACTGGGAGATCCATTTTGTCGCCCTTCAGTAGATTGTATACTACATAGGTATCCAGGAGACTACATCTTTCTACTGAGCTACTTCTTGGAAAAATTGAAGTAGTTGATATTGATGTAAGGCATCAAGGCAGTAGCTCCAGATTTTTACACATAGGTCCCTTTATAGACATTCTCAGTATACAGACATATGAAGTCAACATCCTTTTCTAAATCAAGATCAACAATGTCCCACTTATGGAAAGGAAGGGCAGTCCTACCTATAGGAACTATGTTCAAAATATTCCCTAATATATCCTCTATTATCAAGATCTCACATTCTAGCACCCAAGATATGTTGGCTAGCTTTCCATCAATTTCTTCTTTTCACATATGTATGTAAAAACATCTAAATAATTCATCACACATTGTATCATCCAAATTCAAAAAGTTCTCCCACCCAACAGTAATAAAAAAAGTAGAGATAGGAATACCAATATCATCAAATACGCGAGGAGGCAGAATGCATCCAGCAACCACTTTTCTCTTCTTGTACCACATTTCATAGTGGGCTTAAACTTCCATTGATTAAAATGATTTTATTTCTGGTGAAAATTTTCCCTTCTTGTGGACCATGAGTTTCTTGGACCTTTCTACTTTAGGGATTTCTTCAAACATGTCATGTTCTATAAATAGTTGACGATGGCTTCTACAATGTTTTCTTCAACCATAGGCTCTTTGCCGTTTCCTTTCTCT
This sequence comes from Erythroxylum domingense, assembly GCA_025594535.1. Taxonomy (NCBI): domain Eukaryota; kingdom Viridiplantae; phylum Streptophyta; class Magnoliopsida; order Malpighiales; family Erythroxylaceae; genus Erythroxylum; species Erythroxylum domingense. The sequence continues at coordinate 6,961 of JANQBM010388767.1, forward strand.
TTAATTTCTTTTCCTTTTTCTTGTGGACCTGTTTGGATTTTTGAGCCTTAATGACCTTTATAAACTTCTACCATATCAAACATATTATAATTTTTTTTAAAGAATGCATTGGACTAAATAGTTCCAATATCAATAACTAAAAAGACCTAATACAAAGTGTGTTTTTAGCATATAAATTAAATGAGTTGTTATGTTGATGTTTCATATGGTTGACTATTGCTTGATTCAATATTTAGAGCAAGTAGCTTTACATGTGAGAAATTGTTAGTTTTAAAGTATTGTATTAGTGGAGATCATATGATCCTATTACGACAACTTTTTAACCACTTTCATTAATCAAAAGTTCTTAGTCACTAACATCAATTTTGGAAATTTCATTCTTTTTCTTACATGATTATGGGAGCTTTTGGGTGTGCTTTATATTTTCAATTGCATTATAGGTAATTGCATTGCCATAGAGACATTATTAAGAAATATGGATATTGCCATATGTTGATGCGTTGACCAACTTGACACTTTTCAATGTTTTAACTTCCAAAAGTTTTCTAGTTTCACATTTATAAAATTGTTAGTTAGGCTAAATATTATTATAATAATGATCTCTAAATGTTACTAATAAGGAAGGTTTAATCTTAGATGTTAGAAATTGTCCTTAATTACTTAACAACTAGTTAGATATTAGGTTATGTTATAATGTTAAATATTAATTCTCAAATGTGAAAGGGAAAGACTAAGATATTACTTATTATTATTGGAAGTTATTTATTTTTGAAAATTAGTATTTCAGTAATGTAGAAAGTTAAAGTACTAGAAGATTTCATTCACTATTTTTCCCCATACCAAATTAGAGCTTTGAGTAAGAAATCTTACTAGCATTTAAAATCTTTCCTTTCTTAGATATATTTTATTTTCTTGTATAGGTTATACTGTTAGTTTCCTATATTCAAAAGGAATTATCTATTGTGATTTGAAATAATGAAGCATCCTTTTAGAGGAGAATATGAATACAATTTTACCCAATATTGTAAGCTCCTCCTTTGTTTAAGTAATCTTTCTTTAATTTTTTAAAAATGGTAAAGTCATTTATAATTTTGCGTTAGAACTATAGGATTTTGGAATGGCAAGGAATCTAAATGGCATATCTTCCATTATAAGTTATTATGTTTAAGACACCACAAATTGTTGTATAAGATATTTCAGCATCAATATTATATGTCCTTTGATTTTCAAGTAATTTATTTCTACTCTATATACCCTCATAGTCGCCATAAGCCAAGTGTGGAGCACCAAGTTATATAGATCTTGAACTATTTGATGATGGGGACATACAATCATATGCTTCAGATTTTTTGTCTTTAGGTTATGTACTCTATAAGTGGTATATTCTTCATTTGTGCATAAACAATTGATTTAGTAAGAGAAATTTATGCTATTATATTCGACTACACCACTACTTAGAACTCTAAGCTATTATTTTGTGAACCAAACCAACTCTTTACTAGTGAAGGATCCAACATGAGGAATTAGTGGCATGAATTTTGCAATCCTACTTTTTAGAGAGAGAAAATTTCTCTAGTTCTCTTACCTCCTCAACCTGCCTTCGATAATATAAGTGAACTTTATGCTAAGCCTCATCCTTAGAATGTAATGGAGGAAAATATGTATAAAATAGGATTCCTTTTAGACCTCATGAAAAAGGATGTCAAAGGAAATCTATAATTGGATGAGATTTCCATAGGATTAAAAGTTCATGAAACTACTACTATGGATATAACATACGATAGGAAATCTTAAGTAAAGGCTTCTGGTTATGTAATTAAGGAGAGGAGAACAAACCTACTGGTGCTAGTAGGCCTATTAATATAATGTATACTTAGGGGAACTACTGACTTATTTGGACTTGAGACTCAATGATCTTGATAAACTTACATTGTATATTATCAAAAAACGCTAAAAATTGTTTTGATGAGTGCATTGGGCCTGAATATTTATAATATCAATAACTAAAATGACCTCACACAAAGTGTGTTTTTAGCATGTAAATGACATGTGTAGGTGTATTGGAGTTTCATATGGTAGTCAACTATTTAATTCAATACTTGGAGCAAGTAGTTTGCCTTAAGAAATTGTTAATTTGAGAGTATTGTCTTAGTAGAGACCTCATGACCTTGTTGTAATGAGTATTTAAACCCTTACGTTAATGAGAAGTTCTTAATCACTTGCATCAATTTTAGAAAGTTCATTCATTTTCTTATACGGTTATGATAGTTTTTGGGTATGTTCATTTCAATTAAATCACATATATCTGCTCTAACATAGAGACCTTATTAAGAAATATAGATACTGCCTTATATTGATGTTGTAGATTTATATAAAGGACTAACCTTTGTACAAAAGTGTTAGGATTGATTTGCTGTTTGCTAGTCCACGTTTAACAGTAGGCTATTAGAGTTACCATTAATTCATGTCCTAAAATCAAACCTTTGATGGTTTGCTTCAAATGAGAGAGAATGGTGGAGAAAACCTTATTTCTCTGTATTTTCTCTGTTTTTGTGATTGTGTCGAATTATTCTTAATACACCCGTTAATCCTTCTCTTATCTAAAAGGAACAAATAAACGTTATGGGAGTTATAAGAAATGGCCGTTATCTTTCGTAAAGAGCCAACAACTACCACTCAACCACATAACCTACGAGTTACATCTTCTCTCTAAAAGTTCACGTGTCATACTGAGAATGGAGCGTGTGACCATTAAAGAACCAATAGTGTTATATTAAGTCGCCATCTAACTAACTTAACACGTTCACATATTCATGATAAGCTAAATCGTCCAAAAAAAATCACCGAATGCATGTACTGTCCCTTTATGCTCATAGATATATCATATGATTATACGCGAAGTATAATCGCCCAGGATGATATGGTGATGAAGGAAAGATTCTTCCTTAGACACTCATGATAATCCATCTTAGCTTAACTACTTTCCTAATGTGCTCCACTGGACTATATACGTCTTAGCCTTTGGAAAAAACACATTAAAGTAGCAACACCAAGCCTTAACTTCATATCATAGTTCTAAGTCAAAGTTTTATTAAATTAGACACTAAAGTCTATGGGATCATACAATGACAGAGAAAGGGATTTAACTATCACTCCATAAGTAGGTCATTATATAACACACACAGTATGAAATATGTGTCATAGCATAGCTCCCACTAAGCTGGGCATGTCACTCTTCTATGCTATGCAAATCATGAATCTAACTTTACTGAAAAACTAATCTGAGCCACTGGATTAACATACCTAATGCTAATCTTGACACTTGAGATTTGGCTTTAAGGCTTCAATGTGAAATCTAAATTTTTCACATCCGACTCATCAGAGTCTCATTTTAGACTTACTAAGGTGACTAATCAAAAAAAAATTATCATGCATACTAAACAAGTTTAAAGATAACACAATATTACATACAATCAATATTAATATTGTGAAGTCTCATCCTACGCGTTACTCAAGCATTAGGGCGATTACTTGTGTGACAAGGTCAATTAGAAGCCTGGTGACATTACAGTATGCCTTATTATATAATTGCATATCAATGAACATTTGAGAAAAACTTTTATTAAATAAATGCTCATTACAATTAAAACACGTCCTTTATACAACAAGATATAACTCCATGAAAAAACTAAACCCTATATAAACCTAAACTCATCATATGAGCCTTAAACGAATCTCGAGGAATAGGTTTAGTTAAGGGATTAGCGACCATCTTGTTAATAGGTATATACTTTATGGAAACCCCTTTATTTTTATGGCGTCTCTTACAAAATGATAACACCTTTTGACATGCTTGGATTTTCTTTGAAACTTTGAATCTTTAGCAAACTGTATGGAAGCAGTGTTTTCATATAACATTTTAACAGGATCATTAACTCCATGAGTAATATTAAGATCCTGAAGAAAACTTCTCATCCATATTGCCTCCTGAACGACAAGACAATAAGCAACATATTGTGCTTCCATTATTGATAATGCTATGTAGTTTTACTTCTTGCTGCTTCAAGATATGGCTCTGCCTCCCAAGGTGAACACATATCCTAAGGTTGACCTAAACTCATCTGGGTCACCACCCCACTCGGCATCTGAATATCCCCTTAACCTTAAATCCTGACCTTGATAGCAAAGCACCAGGTTTGAAGTACCATGAAGGTAACGAAAAATCCTTTTGACTGTTTGCCAATGAGCAAGTCCTGGGTTGCTTTGGTAACAACTTACCAAACAAATTGTAAAGCAAATGTCAGGCCGTGTACACAATATAATATACATTAAGCTTCCTCTGGCACTAGCATAGGGATCATTGCTCATTTTTTATTTCTTTATCTATTTTAGGGCATTGATCAAGACTCAAGGTAAGACCCTTTTCAACTGGAGTATCAATGAGTTTGGAATAATGCATTCGAAAATGTTCCAAGATTTTATTAATATATGCTTCCTGAGTTAAACCAAGAAGCTTCTTGGGACGATTTCTAGCTATTTCCACACCTAGGACATACCTAGCTTCACCCATGTTCTTCATATCAAAGATATAGGACAACCACTCTTTAGTGGTTTTAAGCATCTCTATATTATTACCGGCTAGTAATATGTCATCAACATACAAAATGAGAAACATAATTCCACTTGTTATTCTCTTGACATACATGCAATAGCCTTCTGAAACCATGACTAAGCCAAAAGAAGAAATGACTTTATGGAATCTAAAATACCACGATCTGGAAGACTGTTTGAGTCCATATATGGATCTTTTAAGATGACACACTTTGTCTTCTTGACCTTTTGATACGAAACCAATAGGTTGATTCATATAAATCTCTTCCTTAAGGTTACCATTGAGGAAAGCAGTTTTTACATCCAATTGAAACAACTCCAAGTCCAAATGGGCAACCAGAACCAAAAGTAAGCGAATAGAGGCAAATCTCACCACAAGAGAAAATGTCTCTTCATAGTCTATACCTTTTACTTGGGTATAGCCTGTCACTACCAAACGGGCCTTAAACTTGTCGATCGTTCCATCCGCCTAATATTTTATCTTAAAAACTCACTTGTTTCCAATTGACTTTAGTTGGGGAGGAGATCAACTGGTTCCCCAACCTAATTTCTTTCCATTGAGTCCATTGAGTCCCTCATGGAATTCATCCACTCTGTATGGTTAGGTGAATTAACAGCGTCTTGAAAAGAGGTTGGTTCTTCTATTTCCAAATGAGTGCAAAGGAATATTTCCTCTTTGATTTGAAAATATTGTCGAGGAATTCTTCTACACTCACTTCTGTGGAGTCTAGGACCTACATTTTTCTGCCTTGATTCAGAATTTGTCCCCTATCTCTTGGAGATGTGGGGTCCTGATCATGTTGAGAACTACTCTCATTATCTCCTTGAGATGTCAAATTTTGAACATGTAGACTATCCACAGGTTCTTGGTTTAGAGATTAAAGACGAACCTCATTCTCGATTTGGTTCTCTTGGGCAGGAAAAGTCTCGGTGACTTCGCCAGTAACTAAAATCTCCCCTTACTGAGATTATCTTGTTGTAACTCATACAACTCTAGGTCCTTTTTTATTTCACCTATGCTTAGGAACTCATCCTCAAGAAACTCCACATTGCGGGAAGCAACTTCCATCATGCCACCATTCGGGTGCTCGCCAAATATAACATACCTTTTAGAATGTTTGGGGTATCTTATAAACACCATTTTGGTGGCTCTTAGACCAAGTTTTCCATATTTATGAGTCGAGTTGTGTGCATAACCAGTCGAACCTCATGGGTGCAAATGATGTAAAGAGGGTTTTCTTCCATTCCATAACTTATATGGAGTGGCGGGTATACTTTTACTTAGCATACGGTTAAGAATATAAGTTACTGTACGCAACACATCTCCCTAAAAATTAATTGGAAGACGAGCGTGTGCCATCGTTGACCTGACCATGTCAAGAAATGCTCGATTCCTACACTTCGCAACACCGTTTTGTTGTGGAGTTTGAGGAATCGTCAATTGTCTTATTATATCCTTTTTCTCACAAAATTCTTTATACATATTAGATAGGTATTCTCGACCATGATCGGTTCGAAGACTTTTAACTCTTCTTTCCAATTATGCCTCAACTTCATTCACAAAACATTTGAACACATTAAGCGCTTCATAACGATAAGCTAAAAGATACACATACCCATAGCAAGAATAGTCATCTATTAAAGTGAGAAAATAGATAGGCCCATGATGTGCCTTAACATTCATGGGTCCACAAATATCAGAGTGAATAAGCTCTAGAGGTATAGACACCCTTGAAGCCTTACCAAAAGGTTTCACGGTTGCCCTACCAGCTTAACATGACTCACATCTAGGCAACTTAACCTTAGTGATTCGATCTAAAAGACCTTATTTAGCTAGCCTACACAATCTATCTTGGCCAATGTGACCAAGTCTAGCATGCCATTTAGCAAATTATGAATTAGGATCAAAATATGAAACATAAACAAAAGAGGAATTATCATAACATGCATCCAAATCAAGAATTAGACATTTTTCAATATGGCATAGCCAAAAATATTGCCATTATACATAATATCTATCCATAATGACTAAAACTAAAAATGAATCCTGATTTCATTAAATTTATAAGAGACACAAGGCAAAATCGCACCTCGGGTGCATAGAGAGCATCATAGAGAAGCAAAGTATTTCCTTCATGTAACTTGAGCTAATATATCCCTATTCCTAGGACATGTTCTTCACAGTCATTTCCTAACACGACAATTTGTGAACCCACTAGATACCGATGAAAGTCCACATAGCCAGCTCAATCCCAAACTATGTGCTTGCTTGCTCTCGTATCTACAATCCAATTAGGAAGAGAATTAGCAACTAATGCATGAGAACAAACATATAACTCAGGAGTAATCGATAAGAAAGGTACCTTCTTAGGTTCAGGACAATCCTGAGCAAAATGACCTTTCTTTCCACAATTATAGCACTGCACACGTGCCATTTTTTCTCTCCTTTGCCCTTATCCTTTTGCTTCTTAGTAATATGACCTTTTGGTCCATTCCTTTGAGGAGGCCGAGAACCTTTTCTTTTACCTCAATTGGCATTGTTTCCTTTGGGTCGTTTCCCTTTAGCCACAAAAGCCACATTGGGGGAGTCAGATGCTTTTAAGCAATCCTCCTCCATCTTGAGGTGCCTAGTGATCTCTGAAAGAGTTTTGACATTCTCATTATTTGTCAAAACAAGTTTCACATTCTTCCAGTTCTCAGTATGATCTAGAAGAGCCCGAATCATATTCAGGACTTGTTCCTCTTCAAAGATAGCCCTGCCAGCTACCTTAAGATCACAAACCATAGCACTGATGGTTCGTAAATGTTCAGCCATAGTACGAGTTATATTAATCTTGTAGTTCATCCACTTGAGATGAAAAGCACAAAGTCTTGTAGCGGATGTTTGACCAAAAATGATCTTAAGTTTGTCCTACATGTCCTTAGTAGTGGCACAATCCTCAAACTCTCCAATTAGATCATCATGTATGAAATACAACATAGTATAACATGCCTTATGATCCTTTTTGGACCAATCTTCATAAGCCTTTAAGGATGCTTGATACTGCTTACTAGCAGTATCAATATCTTTTCCGTCATTGTCTTTGACTGAAGACGCAGTCATAATTATGGTCAAATGTTTGAGCAATTCTCATTCATTTAGAAGATACTAAATCTTCCTTTGCCACATATCATAATTGGACCTATCCAATTTTTCAGTGGTGGACAAATCACTGATCATGATTTTAGTTGCCATATTTACAAATATATATAAAAATGATATGAGGCACATTTCCATTAATTAAATTATCTAAAAATCCATAATTCATATAGGATGATCAAAAATTTCGCTAACTCATAATCATCTCATACAAAAAATGAACTAGGAATTTCTATAATTGAATTAAACTAATTGAATTTGACATGTTACAAAGACGCTAAAAATAAACAATCTATAAAACTAATTTACAACAAAAACTTAATACATGTAAAACAAAATTTATATACAAAACTATATAAAACTCATTTATATAATATTATTTTAAATATAATACAAAATTACCCATAAAACACATTTATGGAATATTTCGAAGTATATTATATGAAAACTCTTTCATGAATTTATAACAATTTAACTTATGCAAATCATATGCCAAAACAAATTCACATGAAAATTAAAGATTAATTTGTTTAATTATGCAATTAAACAAATTAATCTTTAATTTTCATGAAATAATAAACAAGCAAAAGATTAAAATGTTAGTTACATTATAATATATACATTATTCGCATGTTATCATGGCCCACGCTCTCTTTCTCTTTGAATCAACATTGGCCATTGTTTTATTTTAAAAAAACAAAACTCTTAGAAACCTTATTCTAGAAAAGTCTCATAGGCTTTCTCTTTTAATTGACATTGGTCATTGTTTTCTTAAAACAAATCTCATAAACCTCATTCTCGAAAACTCTCATGGCCAACTCTCTCTTGCTCTTTTAATTTAAAAACTTTGAAAGCTTCTCTCTCTCTTACTCTGCTCTCGCCATGACTGCGTTCCTCTACAACTCTATCTCTCTTTTGCTACCTCTGAAACATATTCTTAAATTCGATTCTTAGTTGGCCATGGCCACTAAGACTCAAAATTTATCTCCCAAACTTCTTTGTCCTTTAAATGCCCCAAAAATAAAAAATCTCATATGATGTTAATCACCACCACTTCACTTCCCCTAAAGAAAGCTTCTATGGAAAAACCACCACCACAAAGGTATAGATCGGCTTCTGATGAACTGACTAACTCTGGTCTTGAACCTAACGTGCCTCTCAGTTGAGATTCTTATTGGTTTTCTTTGCCGGAATCACATAGATCGGCAACGAAGAAGGGTAAAGGGAGAAGATTAAAGCAAAATTATCTTTGTCAGCGGCGTATAATATTCACGCGCCACCCCTCCGTGGCGGTTCTGATGGGTAAGCCTAAAAGCTTTCTTTCTTCTTTTTATTTTACCCATATTTCTCTTGTTGGGGTTTGTTTTGGGTTATTGCTATTGTATTCACCACTTAATCAGAAACAGCAAGGGCCTTAGTTGGTTCATAAACCAGATTAAATCGTTTCAATTTTAGGCAGTAACCGATCATCGAGAGAACAAAAACAGGCAAAGAAAGAAAAAAATTGCAAGCATAACATATATGCAATGAGAGAAAATCTTCAATAAAACAAATTAATAGCACATACTAATCATGCTCATAAAAACGAGACTAGAAACATAAAATTCGGTTCTGATACTAATGTAGATTTATATAAAGGACTAACCTTTGTGTGGAAGTGTTAGGATCGATTTACTGTTTGCTAGTCATGTTTCATGGTAGGCAACTAAAGTTACCATTAGTTGATGCCCCAAAATCAAAGCCTTGATGATTTGCTTCCAGTGAGAGAGAATGGTGGAGAAAACCTTATTTCTCTGTATGTTCTCTGTTTTGTGATTATGTAGAATGATTCTTGATACACCCATTAATCCTTATCTTATCTAAAAGGAACAAATAAATGTTATGGGAGTTATAAGAAGTGGCCGTTATCTTTCGTAAACTGCCAACAGAAGCATTGTTAATTGGGCATTTCTTAAATTTTTTATTTCCAAAATTTTTATAATGTCACATTCGTTGAAATGATAGTTAGGCTAAATATTGTTATGATCTCCAAATGTTAGCAATTTCAAATACCCAATATGTAAGAATAAATTTTAATTATTATTATTGTCATATGCTTATTTTTTAAAATCTGTACTTTGGTAATGTAGAATGGTAAAATACTAAAAGATTGATTAACTATCTATTTTGAGACCTAGTTAGAGCCTTTTAGTAAGAAATCTTCTTATCATTTAAAATTCTTCCTTTTCATTAGATATAGTTAGGTTATTGTTTGGACCATAATATTTTCTTCATAATTCAATTTAAACTTAAACATTTATCATATTACAAAAGAACCTAAAATTTGACAAATATTCAGTTTGAATTCTAACTTAACTTTTCCATCAGTCCTTCATTACAAAAAGCATATCTAGCATTGTTTTATGGGTTCCTTATTAGATGTATATTCCACGTGATAAGTGGGGCCCAAAAAAAAGAAAAATTTCAAAGCAATAAAGTTTTCTCTTTCTATCCCCTCTCTCTCTTTCTTTTCTTGTCATTTTTGTACATTTGAAAGAAAATATATAAAAATCATTCCTCCCATACTTTAATAAGAATTTCATCTTGGTAGATAGGGGGTACTCATACATTATATACTTTAATAAGAATTTCATCTTGGTAGATAGGGGGTACTCATACATTTAGACCAAACCCCTAATTGTTATTCTCATGCTTCATATAATTTTTAAGTTCTTCCTCTTCCACTTTCAAAAATTATCCACCATCAAAGGGAAACATCATTATCTCTAAAACACAATTCTCTCGTTAGGTTATTATGCTTGTACATAGAGAAATGTCTTTGATAATATGCTTGGACTAGGTTTTTTTTTTTAGGATGCTTGTCTAGGAAAATAGTTAAAAATTATCTACTCAAATTCTATTTCTTAAGTATATTGTTTGATTTCTAGATGATGCTTTACCCAACTAAATTCAATTGACATTTTGGTTATATGATGATATTCAAAGAGCTCTCAAAATTTGCATAGTATAATTATTATGAAGATTATTTTATTATACCTTATTAGAGAGTTGTTCTTTTAACCAATATATATGTCATGTTGCTATAGGTTAGACAAAGGATTCTGTTATATACAGTAGATAATTATTAATGTTAAAATCTAAATATTAATGTTGATTACTTTATTTCCTAAATCATCAATATAATGGCTAACATTACTTTCTTGCTCATTGTATCTAGTTCCCTACCATAGACAAGTTGGATATAAAACCTTCAAAGAACATGTGGGATGTGTAGTATGATGAACTGATGTCTTTATAGTTGGTAGAAAGAAAATGTCATTAACCTTCCTATATACTTCTTCATCTAAAAAACTTTAAAAGAAAATAAAATTTTGTTCGAGACATAAAGTGGATTGTTGGGGAAGAATTAGAGGGTAGAGAACCACAAGCAATTAGGATGTGTTATATCGTTTGTAGAATATGGAAAGCACATCAAATGATACAAGATGCTTAGTTCTCAAGGTCAAGGTTCCTTCTCAGTTTCTATTTATTTTATTGAATTTCCACACAATTCTCAGTTTCATAGAGTTAGAAAATTTTGTGGTAAAAAAAATTTTAAAAATTTAAAGACCTGGTTAGCTCTAGATTCATAACCATAGGCATGCCATATATACCAAGTGATGTACTTTATTTTGTGGCTCTAAAGCAAAATAAGGAAGAATTTTAGTGGAAGCCCATAAGGATTCGTGATCTAAACACCATTTCTTTTCTTTTTTTATATATAAAGAAAGAGAGAAGTAGAGAAGATAAAGATAAAGAAAATGAGAGAGAGATGAGAGAGGAAAAAAAGAGGAGAGATAAAAGAAATTTTATTGTTTTTTAATTTTTTAGGCTTTATTTTTCACATAAAATACACATTTGACAATAGGCCCATAAAAAATGCTACATTTTTTTTTATAATGGAGGATTGATATAGAAAGTTATGTTGGGGTTCAAACTGAATATTTGTGAAATATTAGATTTCTTTTTAAGTATGTCGAAACATTTAAGTTTAAACTGAATTATAGTGAAAATGATAGGGTCCAACTCCAGCTACCTAGAACTCTATGTCATCCTTTGTGAATCTAACTGACTCTCTATTATTAAAGGATTAAATAAAAATAATACTGACATGATCTTTATAAGTATACTTTCTAGCGAGACAAAATTTTTATAGTTTCTTATCTCATTAACTAGCCTTTGACAATATAATTGAACTTTATGATAAGTTGTAACATCCCGTTTCCATAGAACGGGTCGGACCAGAGAAACGGGTCCAAGTGAGGTAAATCAGAGAAATTAGGA
>JANQBM010390012.1:0-19017 GCA_025594535.1 Erythroxylum domingense
TATTCCGCATTATCTTCATTTTTAATCCTTTCACGTCCGATCCTGGGTGCGTAATGAGGTCTGCTCTACGCGTTACATATCAAACTATTTGTAAACTAAGATTATACGTAAAAAGCCTAATTATATTGAAGCTTTGTTTTCACCGAAGTCTAAATGTTAGGGAATTTCTATTTTCACACATCTTAGACAATCGTATCATGAGTTCGACCACTCTAATGTCAATTTGCTTTTGTTTCTTAAGCTTGTATGATTATCAGTTAGCTTTTCTTATTCCATTATTCACTAAATGTAAGGCAAATCGTACAATTCCTCGCCTTGACTTAAATTTTCCAATATTTAAATAAGAATTATGGCCGGCCGTACAAGGCCCAAAGTTTTAGCAAACATTCACCTAGTTCAAGCTATATTTAAACATTTTTTTTAACAAAGACCTTAGGTTGACCAAACATTCACCTAGTTCAAGTTATATTTGAACATTTTTTTTAACAAAAAGTGACTTTATCAATATATTAGTTGTATCATCCAAAATTTTAATCTAATTAGATGCAATTAATTCTCAAGCTTATAAAACTTCACATCTTTCATAGCACTCATTTGTCTATCTTTCATTTAACTTTCCCTAATCCCTTGAACGACAATTAGATCCTCTCGTTAATGGTAAGAGCATATGCGATCGATTCTCCCCAACCTTGTCTCCTTTATTATTTAAGAGTCTTTCTCTCTTCATCCTTAGTTATACCATGCTAATACTTTCTTCCTAAACTAGAATTTCCAACCCCTTTAGCATATGTTCTAGGCTATTCTAGTACTACATTTGAACCAGTACTACTCGTTGTTGACTATTAGTTTATGCTCTATAGCCAATCGCTTTGGTTGTAGTTTAGTAACAATTATTTAAATATATTCTTTATCTTATACATGTCTAGATGTATATAATAAAGTCCATAGGATAACTATACATTGCAAATAAAATTATAATGAGATTATAATTATAAGATTCATAATGCATTTATGTATTATCTCTAAATATTCCTAGTCATTGTTCTATTAAGACTGGACATTAATAAAACACAAAAACACTAGCACTGTTATGTTTTTCCTTATGAAGGAAATAGTCGATCTTATAGGCTAAAGTAAGAGATATTTAAACAAATGTGTGAATACTTGTTAGAAAACAAGTTCACTGAACAAACCCGACATGAGAAATTCATTTGGAACATTACTTGTATGTCTATAGAATTCTCATTGTGATGATTATATAAGTGATCATTTGACTTGAGGTTACCAAAGTTATCTTGTATAGGGATTGCTATGTTTTGATACTGTTTATGATCTATTTAATCATGGGTCATTTAATCAGTAGTCATTGGATATAGCATGAACTATATGGAAATAGTTGAATGATCAAAATATGATTCATCACCCTAAAGTAATTAGGGAGAATGTTATGTTATTCTTGATTAGTATTGATTCATGAAATCCTTCGCCAAGATAGAATAATAATTTGTAAATAGTTTACAAATGTCATTAATTGAATCAATAGCTAACGACGAATAACTATTATAATTGGACTAAAAATATAGTAGATATTAATTTCATACTTTATATCTAATCAGAACATTGTATAATTAAAGGATTAAATTATATGAAAAAATCATGCAAGGAAATGTTAGTCAAAACTACTTTAACATTTCTAAATATTTCGATACTCATGATGCATTGCTAGACACCAATCTTGATCTCTGATTTAGATTGTTTAATTGGAGAATTAAAGATAAACTAAAAGGAGTTTAAATTGATCTAATTCTAATTATGAATTAAAATTATAATTTATAATAATTGTCAACATATTTGAGAACCTAACGAGTCTCATATATATAATGAGTTGAAGAGAGAAAAGTTATTTTAATCAAGTTGAACTTTATTGTAAAGTCTGAGAAACTTTATAATTAAATATGAGACGTTTAAATAAGGATTAATATGAGAAATTAAATCTAATTTAGGCATAATTGGTATTGAATTAGAATTATTTGTAACTCTAATTAAAATTTAATTAAAATTAGAATTTAATTTTAATTAAATTACTAAAACAACCAAAAACTTATTATAAATAAGCTTAAGCTCTATGGAGCTAGCACTTCTTGCTTAACCTTCTATATAAAAGTTACAGAGTTCTCTCAACCTATTCTGTCGATACCATTAGATGTCAGACATTTGTGTGGGTACAGTGGTTAAAATTGATCGATTTTAGAAACGGTTCCAAGAATATGACAAGATAAAGATTAAGCTTCAGAATAAGGTACGAATTATTATTCATGCTTTGTTATGATTTACATATTAATCATTTTATAGAATTAAAAAGATCTTAATTTTTAGAAAATCAAAAACTATGAAAAAAAATTGTAATTATTCCACTACAATCGATATCAGATCTTGTCCCGATTTCCTAACATTGACTTTGGCCCATCCTTTCATATATTTTCTTTAACATATGATTCTTACCGAATACTATATCTTCCTTTCTGAAGTTTCATCATCTCTCACTCATTAAGATGACTCACTTGCACATGTCATACTATATTATTGTCTCTTTCTTGAAGATTGAGACACAGCCACCAATCTCATTACTACTTTTTCCATTAAGATATAGACAACATATTGTACATTTTCTTTCGTCGTGGTCAATGCACCATTTACCATCTTACGTTGTCTACCATCACCATAAAACTTATACCCATGACTATAAACAGCACCTATAGAAATCATATTCTTCTGAAGTTTAAGAATATCGCAAACATTAAATGTTCTAATAATTCCATCATGCATTTTGATCTATATTGAACTACTACATTTGACAACATGTTCTCCCCCATCACTACATTTGACAACATGTTCTTCATCATCACCCAATCTAACTGTATCATTCCATTCTTTAAAAAAAATAGAAACAATTCATGTTGAAAGTCATATGATAAGCAATACCAATGCTTATCATTCATTCATTTGTAAAATTGAAATTGTTCATAGTAAAAACATGACTGGCTCTTCCATCCTCTTCATCAAAACTCTTCGGAACTAAAATAATACCTGCTTTTCTATTTATTTTCTTTTTCATTTCCCTTCTACCATTATGGATAGCCCTTTATAAAATGATCTTTAGTTTTATAGTTAAAGTATATAACAAATTTAGCATTTGATTTGGATAAGGAATTATTCATGTTTTTAGAATCCCTTTCTTTATTTCTTCATTTGTCGACAATATACTTAAATATGATACATATTTTTATATGTTATGTACTTTGTTCTTTAATTCCTTGTATTATATAGCATCCTTTATAGTTGATAATAACAACGTTACGAATACCGTACCGGACTTGATACCAGATTGAGTTCTGGTACGGTGCTATACCGGTACTAGTTAATATCGGGTGCCATTTCAGGTAATTTTTTAAATTTATGAAATAGTCCATGAATTTTTTTAAAATTATAAAATAATCCATTATCATATTATACAGTTGTACTTTGTCTCCAAAAATCATAATAATAAATAATAAACAAAATTGTAATTTAATTTATAAAATTAATTTAATAATTATTAATAAATCTAATTAAATGTAAATATATTTTTAAAATATATAAATTTCAAATAAATTTTGATTTAATAATTAAAAATATATAAAATAAGTATTAGTTTGTAAATAATAATTTTTAAATAAAATATTTTTATTAATATTTTAATTTATAATTATCGTTAGTAGTAAAAATATTTATTATTATTTAAAAAAAATTAAAATTCATAATAATTATAAAGGTTGAAATAAATAAAATAGTTAATTAAAAAAACTTTGAAAAAATGGGGGGAAAGAGAGGTAAGAAGGAGGGAGAGAGACTTTAAAATTTTTTGAAAATTTTGCAAAAAAGTCCCCCTATTTTTTAAATTTTCTGGTACCTGCTGGTATTTGGCCGGTATTTTGAATACCAGTCAATACCATCCGAAACAGGCTAGTATCGACCAGTATTTAAATCCGGTACCACCAACTTCTTGTTTCTTACCGATCTTGGTCCGATACGGTATACGTACCGGTATTCATAACCATAGATAATAAGCCTCTCTACCATATAAAATGATATTGTTAAACCAAGGAAGGTTCTGATTGATGCTTTGCTGATAATAAAATATAATTACCACTAATTTGTTTATTATTTTAATGAAAATCAATATTAAAATAAAATGAAGTCATAAACTCATGAATATAGTGTATGTTGATAAAGAAAGTTGAAGTTGCATGAAATAAAGATCACAATAAAAATAAAAGAAGATCAAGGCTCATTAAGATCATTTCATGTTTTATATTATTATTTGTAAACTCACTTTGTTAATTTGATGATCCAAAAGACTCACTATGCATGACGATTCATCTTACTTCATTGCATGAATCTTTACATTTATTAAAAGGCATTGAAGCTTTTAATTTTAATATAGAAGCCTTTTGATCTTTTAAATAATATTTGGGGAATATTTTAAGAAGTGTTTTGATCATTTTTAAATTAAACAAATTATTTTTGAGCATTTGAAGTTATTAAAATCATGTTTTTGTGGTGATTAGTCAACACATATAAGTTAGTGCTTGATTAATATAAGTTAAAGTTGTTAAAATTGATGTACCATAAGTTTTTAATAGCATTGGTTGACATATTTGTCTTCATATTAGTCAACCAATATGTGTAATGGTCGACCAATGTACCATTTAGTCGACCAATATGGTATTGGTTGACCAATATTTCAACGATTAGTGAATTAGGTGCAATAAATGCATACTGGGCGACCAGTGCATCAAATCTAGCTATTATAAAGACTGTTCTTAGCTCCAACAACTATTTTAGGTCCTAAAACATTACAAATAAGTGTTTTCTCATTGGCTTTACCATTAAGAAGGTTTTCGATGTTGCATACACACATTTCAAAGAGTTTTTCAATCATTTGAGCATCATTAGGTCTTATTTGTGTGACTGAGTCATTTTAGAGTTATCAAGTGAATAAGTGAGATATTTTTAAGTTGTAATACTTTATTGGGGTGTTGAATGTTGTACTTGGGGGTGATCCAAGTAGGATTGAGGTTTCTCTTCACTTAAGAAGAAGATTGTAAGAAGGGTTTTTTTTTTTAAAAGATTATACAAAGGTTATTCTTCGCCTTGAAATAAGAATTATATTAGAATTCCAAGAAAAATTTGGGAGTGGATGTAGTCATAGATTGTTTTTCGAACCACTATAAATTGTTTTCCATTCTCTTTTCCAAGACCTCTTTAAATTATTGATCAATTATTTGATTAATTTATATTAAGCAATTTCCTTATCATTATATACTTTGATTGTTGTTAATTGGGCAAATTGATTAGAAATTTTTTTAATTTTTATAAATACCTAATTTAACCCCCCTTTAGGTGCCATTAGAGACTAATAAGTGGTATGAGAGTAGGTCTGTTGGAATTGTATTTCTAATGAAATCTTATAACAAAGGACAAAATGACATATTTAGGAGTATCATCATCATCATTATTCAACCAAGAAGGACAAAGCATTAGTAAATCATCTTTCTTTGATGGTAATGATTATCTTTATTGGAAAACTAGAATGGGATTCTTTTCTAATGGTCGAAAGTATAGACTTATAGGAAATAATTTCTAAATTCCTACAAAAATTGTAGATAACAAAAGGTACCAAAATCAAAGGAAGAATGGGAATTGTAAGATAAGAGATTAGTATCCTTGAATAATAAGGCCATAAAAATCCTATTTTGTGCTTTAGAAAGAAATGAATTCAATAAGGTCTTTATAAGTGAAACAACTTATGAAATTGGGCATACATTAAAAATAACTCATATGGGCACAAATCAAGTTAAGGAGAACAAAGTAAGCATGTTAATACATTAATATGAATTATTTCAAATGAAGCATGATAAAAGCATCTTTAGCATGCATACTAGATTCATTGATATTATTAATGCTCTCAAAGGTCTTAGAAAGACCTATACAAATGTTGAATTAGAAAGTTTCTTAGCTCACTTTCAAAGATGTGTGAAGTTAAAGTGACTGCTACACAAGAAGCCAAGAATCTAACAAAACTATCAATGGAGAAACTTATTGAATCTCTCCTCACATATAAAATGAAGCTCCAAGAGACATAAGAAAAGATGAATATATGATCATTGTAAAGAAAAAGAATTTAGCATTTAAAGCCTCAAAAGAAGATTCAAGTGAAGAGGAGGAGACATTAACTAGTGAAAGCGAAGAAAAAGACATTGGCTTACTTACTAAAAAATTTAAGAAATTCTTGAAGAAGAAATTTTCCAAAAAAACAAAGGATTTCAATGAAGGTAAAAATGATTTAAAACATAAATTCTATAATATTACTTGCTTTGAATGTAGAAAATCTGACCATATAAAGTCACAATATTCTCAACTTCAATATAATGAGAAGTATGAGAGGAAATATAAGAAGGAGAAGAAATACAATAAGAAAGTACTAATTGCATCAACTTGGGATGACACAAGTGAATATGAAAGCAAGCATTTGGAAGAAGAGATAACTCTTGTATGCTTTTCCGCTATATACAATGATGAGGTAACTTCTAAACCCTAATTTTTGTAATGATGACAATGAAGTTGATTTGATATATGATGAATTAGTAGAAAGTTCAGAAATCAGAAGTAAGAAAATGAAGAGATTATCTTCCAAACTTAATGAAATTTAAAAAGAGTTAGATTCATGCGTGAGTGAGAATAAAAACATAAAAAGTGAATTACACAACATTAAGGCATCCAAAAATGTGATTATTGAGGACAATCATGACTTAGATGCATTAATGAATTAGTAGAAAGTTCAGAAATTATAAGTAAGAAAAGGCAGAGATTATCTTCCAAACTTATTGAAGTTTAAAAAGGGTTAGATGCATGCATGAGTGATAACAAAAAGATGAAACTTGAATTACATAGTATTAAAGCATCCAAAAATATGATTATTGATGACAAGCATGACTTCGATATGCATTAAGGTGTAAGAATGAAACATTGAAAAAGAAAATTGATGCTATTAAGGATTCTTTATCTAAATTTACAAAGGGAAGTGAGAAACTTGAAAACATATTAGGAGATCAATAAAGGTCTAACAATTGGCATGAAATTGGATATAAATATGAAAGTATTTCTAACACTAAAACTACCTTTGTCAAAGGAAACATTTACATCGTGAAGAACCATTGCCTATAATGACAATAGGTACGGAGCATCCATATCTAAACATACAAACGCACATGACACAGTCACTAAGTCCCAAACTAAGAGCAAACATCATACTTTCATACACGACTCACAACTTAGGCATAGAGTTCAAAACTCTCAAAGAAAGAATAGACATAAATTTTTATGATAACATGTAAATCGACTCACACCCTTGTAGAAACATGTATCACACTTCATTTATAATAAGCATCATAGCACAAGAGAACACAAACACTTTCTCATTACAAGCCTCTGGTACTTTGTGAGTTGACATCAACTCCATCTTAGAGCTCGGTTCTTCCTGGTGGCCCCAGTACTTGATTCACCGAACCATCCTGATATTATCGCTGCGTTTGAATTTGCGGTACAATGAGGATAAGTATTTATTTACCGTAGTTTTCAAATGCAGTTACATGTTTGGATCTGCTGGAGAACACTCGAATGTTGAAGGAAAGTGCGGTGCCACCGCAGAAATCGATAAGTAGAAAGATGGTTACGGTAAGAAAGTGCTTCTATGGTAGAAATTCTACTTTTCATTAATAACCTTCTGATAATTATTATTTTCCATTATACCCTTAATAATCAATTATTCTTATTTATAATTTGAATTTATATGACTGATAATATATTTTTATGAAATATTTTATTTACTAAATTTATTTTATTTATATTTTTCTTATTTTACTTTAATATTTTACTATTTATAATTTTAAATTTATATGACTAATAATATATTTTTTATAAAATATTTTATTTAATAAATTTATTTTATTTTTATTTTCTTATTTTAATTTAATATTTTCTTATTTATAATTTATAATTTTTATTATTAATAATATATTTTTTAATTATTTATACAACAATTAATAGTTTATTAAATCAATGGACTTTTTAGTCATATTATCTTTTTTCAGCAACCGCAACTGCACTTGTCAAACATCTATTTTCACGTTTCAGCAATTACCAAAACAACAATTTCAAACATATAAGTAACTATTGAGAATAAGTACTTATCATTTCAATAGGTTGATTTCAGAAAGTTATTAACTGTCACCGCTTCCCCAAACTAAGCCTGGGTTGCTTCTTTCGGTGAATTCCTCCTCAACCTTCAAATGGCTTGGATGTCATTCAAATGGCTTGGATGTAAGATACAAATCTCGCACCAAGTTGAATAAAATATGAATATAATTTAAAAATTTTATATGTTCTCATGTGAAAAAATCATTTTAAAATTAATGTCAAATATGGATCATTCCATGTTTAACTTATATTATAAGTTGGAGAACTTGTCTTTAAGCTCCTATGTAACTTTTCTCTTTGAGAACTTGAGGTAAGAGATGATGTATGCATCACTTTTGAAGAAAGGAGTCGAATTGTGGTCTCTACGACAATACGTACACCTACAACTTGGATTATCGTCATCTTAATCTAATATGGTTTAAGTAATTTCTAAAAATCTCACTAATTTTTAAAATTATTTAAATAACTACTCATGATTTTCAATTTTTGAGAAAAAACTGATATTTTTCTTAGGCTTATGTAAGAAAATAACAATATAACATACATGGTATAAATATCGCAAGTCAACCAATCAAATGTCACTGATATAACAATTTTATCTAACTCTTAAATTTATACAAATTAATTAAATTGTACATAAATTAATATTTTATTGTAATTATCTTACAATATTAATTTGAGTCTGATTTAACTGGTTTAAGTTAGATTTCACTATTACTTTTTTAACTAAAGTCTAAGAAAATGGATATTTTTAAAAATTAAAAAATATAAAATTACTAAAGTAAATGAGATCCTAATGTCTTTTACTCCACTATTGCTCGTTCATTCACAAAAAGGGAGCTGAATTACTTTGGTTAAACTCCCTACTTTCTCTACTCGTAACTAACCAGTCTTTGGTGCAATAATATTGGTTATCAGTTTTTTAATGGATATACAGAATATATTAAATTGGTTATCAGTTTTTAAGAGAAAAAGTGGCTGTTGATTTAATTCAAATTCGCTTTATCTCTCTATTATAGATCATATTGCTGACATTTTTAGTAAACCGTTACCGTGCAGTCGTTTTAAATTTTTGCAAAGGAAGTTAGACATGTTCCAGGCTAGTGGCTTAACGGGAGATATTGAAGATAAAATATTTTTTGAGTAAATTTTAATTTGAACTCTCATATTTTAGATAATATTCTTAAAGCATATAAATATAGGCTCCTTCAGTAATTTTAATAATTTATCTAATTACTCCATAAGAGTCCAACAATAAAAATGCTAAAAATGGAATTCAGACTAATTTTAAATTTTATCCAAAACTATATATTAAAATATTATGCATAACAATTAGCAAGTATCAAGAGATCATCCCATGTGCCGAAATATGATCAAAAAAAGCTTTAATGATTAGCTTCAATTTTTAATGTTCTCTCTTATAGGAAGTCTTGAGTTTGAGTCATCAAAAAAGAAGAGAAAAGGAAAATTTTTTCTATTGATGATTCTCTAGCCCTCTGGACATACTCTTTGATTGAATTAATTGTAGACGTCTTGCTTCCAGTGGCAGTATGAAAGTTGGAACTACTAAGAAACCTGAGATTGATGGGAACCCGATGTTGAAGAGAGTCAGTGATCAATCATCAGCTGACCAATCAGTATGTAACGACTCTTTATACATAAAAATGTACAACAGGCATGCAGAAACCTAAAAGACCTTGAAGTTTCAGATTTATCTCCTCTAAAACTTTTGAAATGAGATCTTAAAGACTTGGAATTAGTCTGATAAAGGTAAAGCTTAGATGTCTTTTATATATATATATATATATAAGCTTTAACGACAAGACGTTCAGACAGAAAGGTAGCCAAGACCTAAGTGAGTAAGCTAATTAAGCGGCAAACTCAACTTGTAGAATCAGCAGGCTTATTTTGTTTTTCATTTTGACCTCGTGGAAGTAGGAGATGTAGGTTGACAATTTTACAGGGGCTGTACGGCTGAGTTATTACAGGTCACTTCAGTCACGAACAAAGTTATGGCATCTACTATTTTTTCTTCGTTACAAGCAACGACTATCCAAACCCTATATCTACTGCCTGGTCGACGTTGTCAGTGGACTATCACAAAACGTAGCAGAGTCTGCAGAAGCTCCACCAACACATATTTGAGCTGCGATATCCAAGTAGTTACTAATTGTAGCAGAATGATTTTTTCGCTTCAGCAAATGATATAGGGTAGTTAGTTTCTCCATTCACGGTAAGCTATTATCATCCATGTACGGAATGTTAAATGCGTACTTACTATGTTCTTTCCTCCCATCACATAAAATCTTCAACGTATTAGGCCCAGTTGGCTACATAGAAACTAATGCTTACGAACTTCAACTTTCTGAAGTCAGGAATTTACATTTTCTAAAAGCAACCTTAAGGTTTATTCCAATCAACTATCAAGAAGAAACATAGAAGATAGAATAACATAACTTTGGGGTGATAATATGTATAAGGTGAAATCAATTGTATATCAAATCCTAAACTCAACTCTTCATCTCATAAATTGAGTTTAAGCTAACCTAATGAAGATTGGCTAGAGTATGAATATAACATGTAATAACTTGATCAGCTGACTTACTCTTGACTATACAAATAGAGTGTTAGAATAAGGGTAAACCTATGAAGATTGGAT
This sequence comes from Erythroxylum domingense, assembly GCA_025594535.1. NCBI lineage: Eukaryota > Viridiplantae > Streptophyta > Magnoliopsida > Malpighiales > Erythroxylaceae > Erythroxylum > Erythroxylum domingense. The sequence goes on from JANQBM010390012.1 coordinate 10,958, forward strand.
TTTCAGTATGCCAATTGGCAACAAGAAGCCGGCCACAGTACAATTATCGTTTGGCAAGGCATCAACAAGCAACAAGCAATCAGTCATTCTCCTTGCACCTACCCTTACTACCAAAGACAGCCTGATAATGTTAGTATCTTATTGATCACATCAACCTGACTGAAGTTTTTGAATTAGTTACACAGAAGAAATATAAAAGAAGAAAAAAGGTTCGTAAGTATATATTCATGCATAGTGCATAATGTCATGCATACCGTCTGGATCCCCCTAATTTACTTAATACTATGTTGGAACTTGGAACTTGGAACTAGTTTTCACTTACGTAACGAAAGCCTGCGTGGCAGTGGCATCGGAAACATAGCAGGACTAAAAGCATCAACAGTTTTGACAGCATGGGGAATCTCAAGAGTATTCTACTTAAAAAACTTGATCTAACCAATAATACCAGAATGCAATATGATGAGAAGAAGTTGAAGCATGATTCACTCCATATTCTCGATGACGGTTACGTGGATTTCCTGACTAGGATCAAGAACAGAATAGAAGGGTGAGTTTTTCCTTTTCCCTTTTTTCCTACCTATACCATTTCTACTATAGTTTTAGAAAACGAAGGACTAAAATATCACGGGCAACGTTTTGTATGTATGATAATAGTTTCTGTTCTCTATAAAGTGTTGAAAGTTAAAACTATCTCTTTCCTTGGCCCATTATCTCATTCAAATTTTATCCTATACTTACGTTTCTTGGAGTTTCAGTTAGTGCACGCATTTGTATTCTTCTTTGAGATAATTCTCAGCAACCACGTTTCTCATTTATTGTATATAGAATGATTCACTTTGACATATGTGCTCATGAATAGAGTGGGAATTGAACTACCAAAGATTGAAGTTAGATTTGAATCTGTTTCGGAAGAAGCACATGTAGGGAAGAGGGCAGTTCCCAATTTGCTCAACTCCACGTTGAACATAATTGAGGTAATTTTCCATTCTGTACATATCGGGAACTGGAAGATCTAAGACTTAGTAGATGAGGAGGTAAACTTGTCCAGTTCTCAAAACTTGATCACTGAATCTGGAAGTGCGTCATTTGTTCCACTGTTATTTGGCACCTTATAATTAATTTAGCAGCCAAATTGACGTATTTTTTCCCTATAAATGCACAGTGTATTCTGCGAAAGATGGGGTTTGGTTTAGCTCAAAAAAAGGTAGTCCAAATGCTCCAAGATGCAAATGGCATAATAAAACCATCAAGGTAAGGTAATTAATTAAGCTAGTATTAGTAAAACAAACAAACAAAAATTAATTAATTAAACAACATTTATCTATACCTTTGCCTAATTAGCTTACATGCACTGCGTTTATTGTCTTTCACTCCATTCTCCGTCCGTTGTACATTCATTTGCATTCAGGTTAACATTGCTTCTAGGCCATCCTTTCTCTGGCAAAACAACCCTGCTAAGCGCAGTTTCTGGGAAACTTGAAGACGGTCTAATGGTATGTGAACTGTCTCCTGGATTAACTCAGTTGTACCTTCCTTTTCAATTTGATTACTGATGCTTGGACTAATATGAATAGGTGAGAGGAAAAGTCACCTACTGTGGCCATGAATTTTCAGAGTTTGTTCCACAGAGAACTTGTGCTTATATCAGCTCTCATGACCTTCACCATGCTGAGATGACCGTCCGTGAGACGTTGGATTTCTCAGCCAGTTGTTTGGGAGTAGGGATGAGCAGCGACATTTTGTTGGAATTTTCAAGACGGGAGAAAGAAGTAGGCATCAAATCAGATCCTGTCATCACTGCATTCCTGGATGCCACAACTCACGCCAAAAGCTGTTTGATTAGAGAATACATTATCAAAGTTTGTGCTTGTCATCCTTATGCTTTATCATCTTCTCAAAATATATGAACCATAAACTGTCTGATTCATATGCATAGGTTCTCAATTTAGAGACATGCGCTGATACTGCAGTTGGAGATGAGATGAGAAGAGGCATCTCTGGTGGAGAAAAGAAGCGTCTAACTACCGGTAGTATGTCATAGATACATTCGGAATATATATGTGTCAAATATCATCAAAATAGGATTCAAATCAGTTGGTAATTGGGGAGTCCATGTACATACAACTGATAGATGTTTCACTTATTCTAATTGATGTTGGCTGGATAGGGGAAATGCTGGTTGGACCTGCAAGAGCATTCCTCATGGATGAAATATCAACAGGACTAGACAGTTCCACCACTTTCCAAGTTGTCAACCTTTTAAGAAAATTGGTTCATACTATGGACGTCACTATGGTAGTCTCTGCTGCAGCCTGCACCGGAGACATTTGAACTTTTTGATGACATTATATTACTTTCCGAGGGTCAGATTGTGTATCAAGGTCCTCGAGAGAATGTTCTTGAGTTCTTTGAGCGTATGGGCTTCAAATGCCCAGAAAGAAATGGAGTTGCAGACTTTCTGCAGGAAGTAACATCAAAGAAGGAACAAGAGCAGTACTGGTTCAAAAGGAACAAGCGTTACAAATACATATCGGTGTCCAAATTTGTCCGATCATTCAACTCTTTTCACATAGGCAAGCAGCTTTTCGATGACCTTAGAGTTCCTTTTGATAAATCTAATGTCCATCCCTCTGCTTTGACGAGAGAAAAGCAGAGCATCTCTAGCTGGGAAATCTTCAAAACATGCTTTTCAAGGGAGTGGATGTTGATGAAACAAAACTCTTTCATATACATATTCAGAAATACTCAACTGACACTCATGGCCTTGATTGCCTTAACAGCATTCCCAAAAACAGAGATGAAAGCAGGTCATATAGAAGATGGGATTAAATTGTTTGGAGCACTCTATTTTGGTCTCATGGGCGTGATGTTTAATGGAATGGTGGAGCTTCCTCTTATGGTGCTTAGGCTACCTGTGTTCTTCAAGCAAAGGGATTTGCACTTCTATCCTGGTTGGGCTTTCGGCTTGCCAATCTGGCTCTTATCTATACCCATATCAGTTCTAGAGGCCGGAATATGGGTCAGTTTGACATATTATACCATTGGATTTGCGCCACCCTTCAGCAGGTTGGTATCATTTTTCATTTCAGTAACTTTTGCTTAGTTAAGTTGAGGTCTAGATTATTATTCTGTCTAATTAAAGTACATCATCGTCGTAGCTAGGTGACTTTTTATTTTTTTATTGATTTAATTTTAATTATACTACTATTATTTTAACAAAAAATGAAATTACAATTACAATTATAATTATGTTAATATTAATTTTATAAAGAATTAAAATAAAAATGATTAAAAAACAAAATTTATGTCGTGACTCCCACGCCCGTAACAAATTTTTGTTTATTTTTTAGTTTTATTTTTCAATTTTTAAATACAATTAAAATGATAAAAATTAAAAAAATAAATTTTGTGTCTGTGACAAATTTTTCAAAATTTGTTTTTTATTTACTTTAATTTTAATTTTTAAATAAACTTTTAAGATAAAAAATTAAATTTTTAAAAATTCTTTAATTTATTAAAATTGTTTAATAAATTTATAAAATATAGAAAAATATTAAATTTAATTTAAAATTTTGATTAATGTTATTATTATTATTACTATATTAGCACGCATGCATATTAATGCAATATTAAATATCTTATATATTTATGATAAAGTTTTTTTATATAAAATGCTTTTAAATTGAAAATATATTATATATGTGGAATAATTTATTTTGATTTCAACAACTTTTTTTAATTGATTAATTTACTAAAATTGTTTAATTAATTTATAAATTATAGAATTTTATACATTATAGAATTTTATACATAAACAAATAATACTAAACAACTAATTTTATCAAACATCTTTAATAAATAGTCGATGTTATCTGCTGGTCAAATCAATTGATATAATGAGCTATCAGCTAACAGCTAATGCAATCAATTGATTGCCAAACAGGTCTTTTTTTAAAAAAATATTAAAAAAACTAAGATATAATACTCGTGTCTTTATTTTTTTTAATTCATGTCCTTATAAGTCATTTTATACATAAACAACTAATAATAAACAACTAATTTTACCAAACATCTTTAATAAACAACTGATGTTATCTGCTGGTCAAATCAGTTGATATAATGAGCTATTAGCTAACTGCTTATCAACTAATAATAAACAACTAATTTTACCAAACATCTTTAATAAACAACTGATGTTATCTGCTGGTCAAATCAGTTGATATAATGAGCTATTAGCTAACTGCTTATCAGCTAATTTGATCAGCAGATAACATTAATTGTTTATTAAAGATGTTTGATAAAATTAATTGTTTGATATTAACTTTTATGTATAAAATGACTTATCGATCAGGACTTAAAAAATATTTAAGGACATGAGTATTATATCTTTTTTTAATATTTTAAAAAAAGGGCCTATTTGATAATCAGCTGATTTTATTATCGGTTAGCTGATAAGTCATTATATCAACTGATTTAATCAACAGATAATTTCAACTATTTATTAAAGATGCTTGGTAAAATTAACTGTTTAGTATTAGTTGTTTGTATAAAATTCTATAATTTATAAATTAATCAAACAATTTTAGTAAATTAATCGATAAAAATAAGTTGTTGAAATCAAAATAAATTATTTCACATATATAATATATTTTATGATTTATTTACATTTCATAAGCATTCTATGCAAAAAAAAAACTTTATCATAAATATAAAAGATATTTAATATTGTATTACATGCATGCTAATATGATACTAATAATAACATTAATCAATTTTTTAATTTTAATTTAATATTTTTCTATAATTTATAAATTACTTAAACAATTTTAATAAATTAATATTTTTTAATTTTTTATCTTTAAAATTTTATTTAAAAAATTAAAATTAAAATAGAAAAAAATTTGAAAAATTTGTCATAGACATAAAATTTGTTTTTTTAATCATTTTAATTTTAATTTTATTTTAAAAATTAAAAAATAAAAATAAACAAAAATTTGTGTCGCACTTGTGACACAAAATTTATTTTTTAATTATTTTAATTTTAATTTTTTATAAAATTAACATTAACATAATTATAATTATATTTAATTTTTTTGTTAAAGTAATAGTAATATAGTTAAAATTAAAATAATAAAAATGTAAAAAATAAAAAAAGTCACATGTGTGACTTAAGTGTCAGGTGTGACAATTACGAGTGAATGACTCCTTTAAAATTTAAGCAAAAATTACGACATATTTTAATTAGACTAACACGGAGTAATATTAGATAGAAAACTCTACGAATTAATTTGATCACGTGTATGATGACTACAATACCGCTAGCGGATGTCTGAACTACAACCTTTTCAGGTTCTTGAAACAGTTTTTGGCATTCTTCAGTGTGCATCAGGCTGCTCTTTCTCTCTTCCGTTTGATAGCAGTGATTGGCAGAACACAGGTCATTGCACATACACTTGGTGCTTTTACCTTGCTGATGACTGTTGTGCTTGGAGGTTTCATAGTCTCTAAAGGTAACGACCTTTCCGAGCTCTCTTTATATAAGTCCTAAAATCGAACCCATGACGGGGACATCCTTTTCGGAGCAAATATTATCCAAATTACTAAGATGGAACTACAGTCTGTAGTGTAGTCTAACCCACGTCTCAATTCGGCCAGAGTGGATAAATGCATACTTTTCAGAACTTTGGCATGGACACTAAATCTAATAGCCACACTTAAGTCTTCACTTCGGCTTGCAGATGACATTGGACCAAGCATGACGTGGGCCTTCTATATATCCCCATTGACGTACGGACAGAATGCCATATCTATGAATGAGTTTCTTGACGGCAGATGGAGTGCTGTGAGTTTAAATCATTATAAATCTCGTTCTTTTAATTGAACTTACAACACGTTATCTCATGGAGTTCTAGGGAGTTTAATAGCATACATCTCTTTGAACAGCCGACGCACGACTCAAAAGAAGCCACAGTTGGAAAATCTCTCCTCAAGGAAAGACATATCTTCACCGAGGAGTACTGGTATTGGATTTGCATTGGAGTGCTTATGGGATTTTCTCTTCTTTCCAGCTTCCTCATCATTGCAGCACTTACGTTTCTCAAATGTAAAGTCAGCAAATTAAATGTGTCGGTTTAACACATTTGTTTGTGTTCTCATTATTTTTCTGGATTTGTACATCAGTTCTTGGAAATTCTGGAGCTGTAATTGCTAAAGATGATCATAAAAATGACAGTAACCAAAAGTTGGCCCCTAGTTCAAATGGTAAGTGATCTCAGACGTGTACAACTGCTGTCTTCTAGCGTCAATGAGATTCCCTTTGAACTACCATTATGTAATTGTCAACTGCTGCGACACCACAACCTTGAGAGAATTAGACAGAATTAGCATCACCAATTCACTCGTTTCTTATTTGTGCAAATTAGCATTTCATGTTGCATGAACCTGCAGATGTGCTATCATTATGACGTCTTGAGCAAGTTTATTTGTGTTTATATATGGGCTAGTGATAAGGAATTATGAACTAAGCACCGAGGCACTTGCTCATGCTGCAAATGATCTGTCTACGGGAGGAACGGTCATGCCGTTCCAGCCTCTTTCACTTGCTTTCAGTCATGTGAACTACTATGTTGATGTGCCTAGAGTAGGTCAAACACACTGAAGATAAATGATTCAGAATATTTGTATCTGTTTTCACAAAATCATGCTGAATTTAACTTGCCAGGAAATGAAAAATAAAGGCATTAAAGAGATCCGGTTGCAGCTTCTACAGGACATAAGCGGTGCTTTTAGACCAGGTATTTTGACAGCATTGGTTGGAGTAAGTGGTGCAGGAAAGACCACCTTGATGGATGTCTTGGCGGGAAGGAAAAACTCTGGGTACATTGAGCGAAATATCAGCATCTCTGGTTATCCAAAGAATCAAGCTACTTTTGTGCGCGTCTGCGGCTATTGTGAACAGAATGATATGCATTCACCATATGTGACCGTTTATGAGTCTATTTTGTTTTCTGCTTGGCTTCGTCTTGGCATAGAAGTAAATAAGGAAATGCAAAAGGCATGACACCTTGTTCTTCTTCTTTTGAGACTATCTTCAATGCATGTTCTGAATATCCTCATTGTTTTTAGCATGCCACAAGTAATAGTCTTGCAGACAATATACTTGACTATGAATTTGTTGCTTGTTTCAGATGTTTGTTGAAGAAGTGATGGAATTGGTTGAGCTTAAGCCTTTCAAGAACTCCTCGGTAGGAATTTCAGGAGCTAATGGCCTTTCAACTGAGCAGAGAAAGAGGCTAACGGTGGCAGTAGAATTAGTGGCTAATCCATCCATCATCTTCATGGATGAGCCCACATCCGGCCTTGATGCTAGAGCTGCTGCAGTTGTTATGCGCACTATAAGAAACACTGTGGATACAGGAAGAACTGTTGTCTGCACTATACACCAACCAAGCATTGACATATTTGAAGCCTTCGACGAGGTGTTCTTGATCTCCTTAATCTGTAAGTTTTTCTCTCTTCCAAGGGAATCCACCTCATGATGTACTTTGTAGCAGGTCTTGTTGATGAAAAAAGGAGAAAGCCTGATATACGCCGGACCTCTTGGTCTACATTCTCACAAACTTATTGAATATTTTGAGGTAAGTTCAGCTTTTGTCAACTATCGTTTCAAAGGTTGGTGTCAAACAAATTTAACTCCATTTTGGTTTTCTTTACCTTACTCGAAGATTCACCATGATTACCTCCGCAAGCTTTTGCTTAAAAACGCAACTTTTCTTTTACCTTGATTGATCATAGGCTATCCCAGGAATTCCACAAATGAAAGAGAGCCAAAACCCTGCTACATGGATGTTAGAGATCAGTTCTCCCATAGTAGAAGCTCAACTTGATATTGACTTTGGTATGGTCGAGCCGGTCGTGTTGGGCCCGAGCCCATTCGTAATGATCCACAGGCCGACCAGTCCAATCTTCAAAGACCAATCTGATACTTATTGGCTATTCTAAGCCCAGGACCATTTCGCATTCTCCTTGGCCCATTCAGAGGTAAGAGACTCCTATGCAAA
>JANQBM010390841.1:0-19001 GCA_025594535.1 Erythroxylum domingense
TTGCAAAAGAAAGTGATTAAAATGTAATATGTTTCGTTTTCAGTTTAAGTAAACAAAATGTTTTGAAAAAGAAAAAGCGGGCCCAAACTAATGATCATTGATAAAAGTATTCAAAAAAAATTTATACCAACTTTTAATTGTTAAGTGAAGTGGTACACCACCATCGCGGGGCACGGATTCGGATATCACTATCGATATCGGGTTCGGGTCCAGCGGGAGTGGGGTGTTACAAAACTGCTTCCTTTGCTGCATCTAAAGACGCAATGTACTCTGCTTCGGTTGTTGAATAGAAAGTCATCTTTTGTTTATAACTCTTCCAACTGACTGCCCCGTTATTTAGTGTGAATATATAACCTAATTAGGATATGGAATCATCCTTATCATTGAAAACTAGCATTTGTATGCCCGCTCACTTTTAGATTTCCATCTCCATATATGAATAAAACATCCTTAGTCCTTCGCAAGTATTTGAGGATATTCTTGATAGCTATCCAGTGACCCTCACTATGATTCGATTGGTATCTGCTCGTAACACTTAGAGCATATGATACATCGGGTCTTGTACATAGTATAGCATACATAATGGTGCTAAGACATTTCTCAAACTCTAAACTCTTCAAAACCTCTTCATATGTAGTAGGCTCATTATCTTCTATTAGCAATACATCATTATGTTCAATCACGAGAAATCCATATCTCTCGGGAACAGAGAATATCCTACATGATCGATGAACTTCCTGTGTTGAAGAAGGTTGAACTGTTACTTCATCTGTATAAGAAACAATCTCAAGTTCAGGTAGTTAATTCGTGTCTGTTCGAGCATCTTGAACTTCTTCAAGTTCAATTTTACTCCCACTGTTTTCTTTTTAAAGAAACTCTTTTTCTAATAAGACAACATGCTTTGAAACAAATACTTTTTATTCCTTAGCATGGTAAAATCGATATCCCATTGTTTCTTTAGGATATCCTATGAACAAATACTTGTCAGACTTCGCATCAAGCTTATCTGACTGTATTCGTTTCATATAAGCCAGATAGCCCCAAGCTTTCAAATGGGAAAGATAGGGTTTTTTATTAGTCCACATCTCATATGGAGTAACATCAACTACATTTGATGGAACTCTGTTTAGCAATAAACAGTTGTCTCGAGTGGATACCCCAAAACGATTTTAGTAAATTTGCAAAGCCCATCATCGATCGTACCATGTCCAACAAGGTTTGCTTTCTCCTTTTGGCCATACCATTGTGTTGTGGTGTGTAAGGTGGAGTCCATTGAGATAAAATTCCATCATCTCTGAGATAATCTAAAAATTCTTGGTTTAAGTATTCCCCACTTCGATCGAATCGTAATGTCTTGATATTTTTCCCAAGTTAGTTTTCAACTTGATTTCTGAATTGTTTGAACTTTTCAAATGCATTAGATTTGTATCTCATTAGATACAGATACCCATATCGAGAATAGTCATCGATAAAGGTAATGAAGTAAATAAAACCACTTCTGGCATGGATGGGATTTAGAATGTATTAAGTCTAATACTCCATTCGCTCATTCACCCTTTTATTTAAAGGGTAACTTAGTCATCTTGCATAATAAACAAGATTCACACATTTCATATGATTCATAATCAAATGATCCTAAACTATCACTCTTGTGGAGCTTAGCTATACGTCTCTCATTTATATGGCTAAGGTGACAAAGCTTAGCTATACGTCTCTCATTTATATGGCCAAGGTGACAATGTCATAAGTAAGTTGATTTTAAATTATCTCATTTATGTCTTTTTGTGTCATTGAAATTCATAATTGGATACGACATATCTAATATGTAAATTCCATTGCATAATGTACCATACCATAAAGCATTTTATTCAAACTAATAGAGCAACCATTGCTATTGAAATTCAAATGGAAACCAACTTTATTTAAACAAGAAATAGACAATATGTTCTTTATTAAAATAGGTACAAAATAACAACCATCCAGTTTAATTACAAGCTTATTTGGGAGTGACAAAAAATAAGTGCCTACGGCTAATGCAACAACTTTTGCTCCATTCCCCATATACAGGTCCAATTTTCCCTTCATAAGCTGTCTACTATCCCTCAAGCCCTGCATATCATTACATATATGTGAGCCACAATCAATATCTAATACCTATATGATATGATCAGAAACAGTATTAACCTCAATGGAAAACATACCTGAAGGAGCTGAGGCATCTGATGCCTGATTCTTCTTCAAGGACTCCAGATAGACTTTACAGTTTCGTTTCCAATGGCCAGTCTTGCCATAATGGAAGCAAGTTCCTTTAGGCGCAATCTCTTTGAGTTTCTTTTTGGCGACATTTCCTTTTGGTTTCTTGGACCTTTTCTTCTTTAGGTTCTTTTTTCTTAAACCAGAAGAAGAAGAGTCCACCACTAGCACTGGCTTGCTATCCTTCTTGATAGCTTGCTTTGCTATCTTGAGTAGATTGATCAACTCAGGGATTGTCATAGAGATTTGGTTCATCCAATAGTTCAACACAAACTGTAAATAACTATAAGACAATCCAACTAGAATTATGTCAATACTTAATTCATAGTCCATAACAAAACCAAAGGTGGCTAAACTCTCAATATAACCATTCATCTTCAGTGCATACTACACTGTAGATGTCCTTAGAGTCATCTTAATTGTGAAGAGCAGCCTTGAGGTCTCGAACCTTTCAAACTGAGCTTGCTCATTAAAAATCTCTCTAAGATGAAACATTATGGTATTAACATCCACATACTTATGCTGCTTCTGCAGCTATGGTGACATAGAGGCTAGCATAATGTAGGTAGCCAAGTCACTATCTTTGAGATGCTTACAATATGCTCTCTGATCCTTATCAGAAGCATCAGCAGTAGGGGGATCAAGAAGTGGAACGTCTAAGACATAGCCTAGCTCCTCAGATATGAGAACAATTCTCAAATTTCTCAGCCAATAAAAAAAATTGGGTCCAGTCAATTTATTAGAATCTATATGTGAGCGCATATTCACACTAGAAGACATCTTCAATCAACATAAATGTGAAGAGAGAAAGAATGTCAGAATATAAATACAGGCATGATTATAAAGACTTGTATGACATGTATATAACTCCCACTAGTTTCAAAGAATCCATAGCCCTCACTACAAATCCAAGAAAAATTATGACAAAGTGTTCTAATGGGTCACTATCTGACATTACTAAGAATGACCTTGGGTTTACCCAACAAACTACCTTAGGTCAATCGGTAAGTATCAGTCATATCAATTATATCATAGCTGCAACTATCATCTAGTGCTATCAACTCATAATGTATCCACACACATTAGGTTATCAACTCTTGATGCACGTACTTTTGATGTATGCTACCTAATTGTGCTTCTATCTACATTGACCTTGAGTTTACTTAATAAATCAATGCTTCTAGTGAAAATCAATCTATTAATTCAAAAATCTTATTTCCATGGTTTGAACATATCCATATAGAGTGGGTTTGGGTTTGCCTAATAACCCTAACTATAAAATTTTTTTGGTTCTCCCTAAATTAATGGAAGGTGTTAGTTTTCATATTATATGTGAGGAATTTCATATTATGGTCTTATCTCAGTTGTAGGATTATAGTCACAATGACTATATAGTATGATTTAGGACATTTCATCAATCACATTGAACATGTATCCATAACCATCATCATCCCACCTAACCAACCATAGTATGCATTCTTTAATGCAACCATCTTATAAGGTTTTCTTGTATAGGTTGTGATGTGTTATACATCTAAAGATGTGATGTTTGATTCAATCTTGAACCGAATTGCTTTCTAATGTTGGCATCGGCTAATTTCTCAATCCATATGTTTTCAATACTAATATACCAAGTGTAATACCTTATACTCTGATGTACCAATGAAACACTTTAATTGTATCACGCTTGCCATATCTAGTCATACTAAACTTGAAATACTCAAAAGAGATTAATATGATATTAATCTCTTAGATTGTTAAATAATTTGAGAACATCAAACTATCACCTAAGTATCTCTAGGTAATCTCCACTTCATCAAGATTACTTCGGCACTTTTCACATAACTTGTGACGACCAAAACAATCAAAACAACTGAATATATCGACGAGGTGCTAATATGAAATATTTGACATCCAAAAATTTTTGAAACGCAATTTCAAGAAAATAAATTTAGCATGTATACAACATCAAAGTAACATATTTATAATCATATAAAAAAATGATCCGAGGCATTAAAAAAAACACAATCACCACTTTAAACAAACCAGGTCCAACAATTTTCTAAAAAATGTCCAGATATGACTTTTGCTTGAAAAATTTTCAATAAATGCTAAGAAAATTACAAAGGCTATAACGTGTACCTAACACGTTCCATGAATTATTTTAGAATTTATTTCCAATAAAAACTTAACCAACCTTAGCAACCAAGCCAATCCAGAATCTGTGTTCCTCAACACAGACATTCCCAATAGCACACAATACATTCTCAAGTAAATACTCAATCACCTCAAAAACATTTTTACATCTTCATAGACATTTATAAGCATCTTAGAAAGAGGGTTGTGAAAGAAAATCCAAAAAAAAAATTTATAGAATTTATTCTCAAATTTTCAAACATGCCTGTTCATGTAATGTGCATAAACACAACAACTGGAATAGTAACGACTTAATTAGCAAAAACATATCAAATCAAATTGATATTTTTTTCTTTCACAGACATATTCAAAAACATATCATGAGCAAATATGGGCAAGGAAATTTAAAAAGCAATATCTCTATACTGATTTTGAATTTAACACAATCAGAATGCACAATTGTTATAACCAATAGGTAACATCACACATGTTATGGTTTATCCTTTATACGAGGCATAACCTTGCTCTGATACCATGTAGGAAAATCCCAGTGCGTGCATCATATACACACGGTATGGAAAAAAAATTTTGGGACTTTACCGAACTCCAAGATCTATATGCCTATACAAGGAAATACCGTTAAACCTAGCTGAAATTTCCCAATTTATATACATGTTCATAACATATATATATATAGGGGTGGGCAAAAAATCGAAAAAACTGAACCAACCTGAAAAACCGATAAAATCGGGCTAAACCGAACCAAACCAATATGATGGATGGTTTGATTCGGTTTCGGATATTGGAAAACCAACTATATCGGTTCGGTTGCGGTGTAGGTAAAAATTTTTCCGAACCAAACTGATCAACTAAAAACAAAAAAAATTGTATTTTTTAATACTTCTAACTCTAGGTATATAAGGTAAATTTGCAACTTTGAAAGTATAACAATCATCCAATAGGTCCTAAAATGAAATAAAAATGTTGAATATGTACTAAAATTGACCCAAATTTTAAGGCCCAAATTGATTGAAATAACCGAACCAAACCGAACCGCAATACGAACCAAACCGACAGTTTTATCTGACGTTCGGTTCGGTTCAATTTTTTTATAGAATAGAACCGATTATTCGGTTCAGTTCGGTTCAACTGTCAAAAATCGACCGAACCGAACCGTGCCCACCCCTATATATATATATATAGGAATTCATGGCATTTACACAAATCAATCATTCATATAATAACCATGTACTTGTGCTTAGTCTCCCTCATTCTTTGATCTTCTACTCTTCAGGTTGTTGCAAACCATAACGACTAAAATAGATCATCTCTAATGGTATCGACGTAGAGATCGGAGAAACTACCCGAATCAAACTCTTTGATCCAGAACTGGTTAGAACAAAGACAAGAGTACTAGCTCTCTTCTTTGTTCTATGAAGAGCAAAATATGTGAAAGAGAATGAAAAGGAGGAAGATGAGAAAGATGAGGAGAAAAAAATGGTGAGAATTGTAAGAAAGATTGCTTTCAATTCCATTTTTACGATTATTATCGTCTTTTTTACTTTTTGTTTTTGTGTTTTTGTCATTTAAAGACAAATATGCATATCTTTTAAAGAAGCCTCTCCATATTCCACATTGTTGTAACATCTTGTTATCTCATGTTAAGGATTAGAACCCTAGAATACTATACATGAGAGAAATAGCAATGGGAAATTAGGAAAATGCATTTCATGCTCATGCATAATATAGCAAACACACACATGTGAATATTAATTTTTGCACACATTAAAATAATTGTACATGCGTTCATTGACACTTTCTGGGTATAATTGATTTATAAATGTTATTTTGATATGAATTGTGGTTTATATGTCTTGAAAATTGTATTTGGTGATATTAATTGTTGATTTAGAATTTTGGGAAAATTTTAGGATAATTCTAAAATTTTGAGTATTTTTAGGACTAGGAAAAATGTCAAGTGGAAGGACAATTGATTTATGGTAGTAGAAATAAGTGATGATTGATAATTGAAATAACTGATATGTGGTGTTAGGATTTAATGACAAATGTCATAGAAAATTTGGGAGACAATTAAAGTTAAATGGACTAGTTAAATAAGAGGACCAAATGAAGATTTATAGAAATTAGACCACACAATGTCTTAACCCATGAATTTCTCCTAAGTGAAAGACTGTTCTTATTTTAATTTTTCTTTCACCTTATTATTTTCTATCATCTATTCGAAAATCTCTCTTCTTCCTCTTCTTCAATCTTCTTAGTGAACCTTGTTCTCACCTTTCATATGCTATTATCATTTTCTTATCTTCTTCATATTTGTCACTAAAGACCTAACCCTACCACCTTTGGAATGTTGATGATCATATGGTGTTGATAAACTAGGGTTAAGAGAGATTTGAAGACATTGAAGCTAAACAAGTAAGTATAAAACATTACTATTCATGTTTTATGGAATGAAACAAATTTTGATGATAGTTAGAGGTTAAATGTTCATCAAATGGTGAGGTATATATGTGTGAATCGTGAGTGATGAAATGGCATATAAATGTTTTTCTTTTTCATATAAGATGATTAACCTTTCGTAAGTTGTTGTAGAGAAGATTTTAACATAAAAAGATTATGATGATGATGTACAAAGAGTGCAGAAATTTCATGAAAACATGATATGCTCATGTTCTGCTTTTAATGCTTAATTATATGAATTTTTAGGTAATTGTTTTATGGATGAACTAGAATGATCTTGAGGTTAAAGAAAGAGCTAAATTAGTGTCTTGAAATGAGATGAATTAAGGTGATAGTTAAGGATAAAATGAAGGTGAAAAATGAAGTTAAATATGCGCAGAAAATTGAAGATGAATGTGTATATGAATATGTTCTATTTTTGGTGTTCATGATCATTCATGGATTTTGATTTGTGTGTGGATGATATTGAACTGAAATATAGATACGAATGAAGGGGGAATGATGATAAATTAAGCTAGAAATGTTAGACTAAGCATATAAGGTGTTGGATGCATCTTGGAAGAGTTGAAAGAGTTGGAAAATTGGAGAAAATGGCCAGGAATTTTAGGATGGAAGCATCCCACGGAATTCCTAACGAAGGCAGAAACTCTCTGCCAACAATTCCCACAATAGTTAAACATCAAATATGCCTCTTTTATATGTGGTTTGCCACAACAAATGGTTATGTACTTTCATGTGATGCATTTAGGCTTGAATGAAGCTTGAATTGAGCATAGAATGATGCTTGAATGAGTGATAAAATGAGTGTTATGTTTAGGGTATGGATTGATGATAGAACTTAAGAATGAATTGTTATGTACCAAGTGTTCAAATCTGAAATTTTAAGATGTTACGGGAATGAAAGTAAACGTTTGAAGGGCAATGTGATCCGAAGAAGATGAATATTGTGTATTAGTAATATGAATGAAAAATTGAATATTTTGTGATCTTAAAGATGCTAGAATAACCTTAGTAAATGATTGAATGATGAATTTAGAATAATCTTGAACAATTGAGTTGTTAACCTAAGTTCAATTTAGACATACTTGAGCTTTCAATTATGAATGATCTTCAAATGTGGATTAAGAAAATATACCCAAGATTTTCGTTGAGCACACATTACACATATCCCATATACATATGTATATGATTGAGTATTCATGTGAATGTGCAAATTAATAATATGTAAATGTGTTTTTTTTCATAATATAGAAGGGAAATTAGAGTGACCACATCTAGAAATTCCCAGGACATCGAGGCAATAAGCTATTTAGAGCAAATTGTGAGTAACCTAGATAGTCTCACAATGATTTATTGTTTGTTTTGATTCTGAAATGAATTATTATGCAATTTGAATGTGTTGATTCCAGACATTAAATATCCGAGTCATTTGATGTATGAAAAACTTATTGGAAATGCTCATTGAATGTGAATTTGATTGAATAAGTGACTCTCAACTTAAATGTTAAATGCTAGACCAAGGTCCGATAATAAATGTGAATGAGATTGTGGATGTGAACATAAATGTGTAAGATTGAGGACAATTGATTGACTGAATACATGAATGCATGATAACATAAAGGTAGTTGTGACTGGAGTCGCAAATGAAAAAGAGCTTGAAGCTCAACATGTGGTAAGAGCCTTTAGCTCACTATGATTAATGAGCCCTGTATCCCAATAGATAAGGGACAGTTATTAATGAGCCCGGTATCTATAATAGATACAGGATAGTAAAAAAGGCACTCAGTCATAACAACGTAATAAATGAATGTGAGTCTCATGAGAATTACATATACATTTGATATGTAGGTTTTGAATGATTGCAATATATTGTTGAATTGTGGTGAAAGAGAAATGTGAAAATTATGAACAAAGTGTTTTGTGATGCTATATAATGATAAATGAAATGATGTGATTGATGTGATTATATGAATTGTTGTGTTATGTGATATGAGTGAACCATCGAGGATAGTTAACTTATTGAGTTCGCAAAACTCACCAAAATTGCAACGTTGACTTTTCAGGCTTGAAAGTGCGGCGATTTAGCTTCTAAGACAACCTAAAAGAGATAATACTACTGTTGGGATAGAAGAAATGGATCAAAGATCGGTCAGTTGGGACTGAAGGATTTACATACAATTTTTTGTATAATTCCTCATATATATGGCATATTTTGTAAACATAGTTGTAGACTCTGATAAGTCTTTGATATTATATATACATGGATAATGTTTTAACACTACAATGTATATTCTGATTTATGAAATGAAATGAGAAAATTTGGGTTTTAGACATTGTAATAGTTATGCTTTAAATTATGATGCCATGAGATAAGTGAAAGTGATATAGCTAGTGCACCATTTCCATCGTGTATGTGTTCGAACATCTTATGAATGTACAAGCATATGCCAGATAGGAGTGGGGCACCACAAATCAAATGATGATTTGGCATCCATAAAGGCATATAGGAACATTAGATATGAAATATTGGGAGAAATGCAGATAGTAATCGAAGTTATTGTCTATTATAGGTCATCCGCCATAAGTGATCAAGTTGAAAGGTCAGCTGGCATAAACGATTTAGAATCAGTAGGAGCCAGTAGCGAGACTTTGATATCTCAACCTGAGAGGATGCCTCTGAGAATTCCCAAGAGAAGGGAAAGGAGGTACGATAAACTGTGAAAGCAAGGGACTATGGACTTCTACGGAAGTACAGACCCTGCAGAAGTCGAGGGATGGCTAGAGAGAATAAAGAGAATCTTTGATCAGATAGACTGCAATCTGGATGAGAAGTTTAACTATGCAGTTTCCTTACTGTAAGGCCCAGCATACTAATGGTGGAAAACTGTTCTAGGCAGTACGCCTTGTAACTTGAGGTAGGAAGACTTTCTGAGAGTCTTCAAGGAGAACTACATGCCTAAAATTTACCTAGACAAAAAGATGAAGAAATTTCTGGATTTGAAGCAAGGCAATTTATCTGTGGCAGGGTATGAGATAAAGTTTAACGAACTGATGGGGTATGCTACTACCTTGATTCCTACAGAGAAAGACAAGTGTAGGAGATTCGAAGACGAGCTGAACATAAAGATTTGAACAAGGTTAGCCATTTTTAATCTAGGTAGTTTTACCGAACTACAGATTGCCTTGATTCGAATTGAGCAATTGTTGAATAATAGTCAACCAAGATATAGATCAAAGTCTAAACTAAAGAGGCCTAGTGAATCTCAAGGTGGTTCTGGCAAGAGATTTAGCAAGCGTCATAACCAATCTTTTCGACCACCGGCTTGATCAAGACTGTAGCACCCCACTCTGATCTGACACATGCCCATACATCTATCAGATGTTCGAGCACATACCCGATAGAAGCGATGCACTAACTATATCACTTTCACTTATCTTATGGCATTATAATTTAGAACATAAACATCACTATTTCAAAAACACAATTCCTCATTTTCATTTCACAAAACATGAAATACAATGTAGCATTACATACATCATCCCTATATGTACATTATCAAAAGCTAATCAGAGTTTAAAACTCTGTTTACAAAATGTACTGCATATAAGAGGAATTATATAAAAATTTTATCTAAATCCTTCAGTCGTAGCTGACCAACCTTTGAGCCATTTCTTTTATCCCAAAATCTGTACTAGATCTCTTTTAAGTTGTCTTAAAAGCTAAATCGCCTCTCTCGAACCTGAAAAGTGAATGTTGCAAATTTGGTGAGTTTTGTGAACTCAGTGAGTTAACCATCCTCGATGGTTCACCCATATCACATAACACAACAATTCCTATAGTCACATAATTCACATCATTTTATTTATCATCATGTAGCATCACAAAAATGCTTTGTTTGCAATTTTCACATTTTTCATTCAACACAATTCAATAATACATTGAAATCATTCAAAACATACATATTAAATGTATATGTAATGATCATGAGACTCACATTCAATTATTATGTTGCTGTGACTGAGTGATCTATTGTGGATACTGAGCTCATTAATAATTGTCCCTTATCTGTTGGGGATACATGGCTCATTATACATAGTGAGCCAAAGGCTCTTACCACATTTTAGGCTTTAAGCTCTTTTTCACTGGCGATTTCGATCATAAATGCCTTTATGTTATCATGCATTCATGTAATAGAATGCATCACATGCTTTTAGTCAATCAATTGTGCTCAATCTTACACATTCATATTCACTATCACAATCTCATTCACATTTATCATCAAACCTTAGTCTGATATTCAACATTTAAGTTGAAAATCACTTATTCAGTCAAATTCACATTTAATAAGCACTTCCAATATGTTTTACATGCATCAAAAGCCTTAGACATTTAATGTCATGATTCAACACATTCATAGTTATCATAATAATTCAATACAAAATTTAAAAGAAACAATTAATCATATAAGACCATCTAGCTTACTCACATTTTACTCCAGATAGCATATTGCCTCGATGTCCTACTAATGTCTGGATGTAGTCGCTTTAATTGCTCTTCTATATCATGCAAACATACACATTTACACACCACTAATTTGCACATTCATATGAATACTCAATCATATACACATGTATATGTGTTATGTATAATGCTTGTTCAATGACAATCCATGGTATATTTCCTTAATACACATCTCATAATCAATTAACATCATCTTTCAATCATTCTTTAACACCTAATACACTTTACTCACTTTAATCATCTCATTCATCATCAACTAGGTTCATTTAAGATTTCATTCAATCCTAAATGCATCATATGGAAGCACCCTAGCATTAGTTGGTTCAAACATCATTCAAAAGACAACTCTTTTTCTCCATAGGTCTGCCCACGTTCGCGGTGTCCCTACAACAATTATGATAGAAACTTCTGGGGTTGGCCACGATTGTGGTGGTCCTGCCACGATCGTGAAAGAAACATTTTCTAGCCAGGCCACGATCATAGGGTGAGGGCCACGATCATGACAGAAACTTATTTTTGTTAATTCATGATCATGGGGTGGGGGCTACGATCGTTCCCTGCACTTTCTTCCTTCATCCACAAGAATTTAACAAATATCCTAACATCAATGTCACTCCAAATTTTCTAAAATTCTCCACTTCTATTACAACATCATTTCATACTAATTCAAGTACCACATTTATTATATTAAACTCTCGAGACTCTACTCATTTGATTCACCATCTCTAAATTAATCTCATCGTTTATGAAATCCTATCTCTTTCCATAATATATCTCATTCATAATGCATCAAACAATTCATTTTCAAAACTCATCATTTTAAATTCATAAACTCTTCATTTATACCTCAATTACCAATGTAAAACATTCACAAAACAAGTAACACAAGTTCATTAATCCTAACGACAAAAACATGACATCAATGTGTCCTTATATTCATCATTCAACTCCTTTATCATCTTTCATTTATATACCTAATTCTCACTTCAAGAATATTACTCCAACACCTTCTTACACCTTAAGTTCTCAATCTAATTAATCCAAGATATAGCCTATATTCAAAATTTTCATATTCTCAAGACAAGAACACAATACATAAATTCATTCATCAATTCCTTACTTTCATTATCAAACTAAAAATTGAATATGATCTCATTTCATTTTTCAACTTTCAAAACTCTTTAAAGAACCATTTCATTTTAATCATCTCAAAATCACCTATAGCACAACTCATAAATTATCACTCATCATAACATAAAAGCAAGATTAACCCTATTTACTTCTTCATCCATGCATCATCATCATATTTCAACTTCCTTTTCACAATCATTCATCCCTAAATCTATCATCATAAATACTTTTTATTAAGAAAATTAAGAACAACATTTACACACAAAATTTAGAACATAATCTCTTTTTTATTACACCCATGTTAAAGCACATAAAAAATTTCATGATCAAATCATAAATCTCATATTACTTATCATAAAATTTTCATTTATGACTAACCATAAAGATCAAAGTATAACTTACTTGATGTAGCTTCAAAATCTTCAAGATATCATTTAACCCTAGCTTTCCTCTCTCACACAAGCATGCTTATTCAAAGGTGGTAGGGTTAGGTCTTTAGTGAGAAATGAAAGAGACAACAAAATGATGGCAGCAAATGAACGATGAAACCAAGGTGTGACATTGATGAAGGTTGGTGAAACAAAATCGTAAAAGAGAATAATAAGAAGAAAGCCACAAAGAAGATAAAATATTTAGAAAAAAGAGAAACAAATCAAAGATGTCTTGCAAGGGTGAGTATAACGAGGGTGAGGCATGTGGCAAGTGGCATGACACTTGTCACTTGCCACATGTTCTCGTATCATAGTTTCTAATAGGCCCCTTTTTAATAACTAGTTCATTTAACACCAATTTCTACTTCAATTGTCTCCCAATTTTCAATGACATTTGTCAATAATTCCTAAAGTCATTTATCAAAATTTCCATTGCCATTTGACTCTTATTTCTACTACCATTTATCAATTGTCCTGCCACTTGGCAATTTTTTTCTAGTCTAAAAATACTCGAAATTTTCATAAATTTCCTTAATTTCATCAAAAATTCTAAATCAACACTTATACACACCAAATTAATTTTGAAGAAAAATACTCCACAATTCACATCATAATCACATTTATAAATCAACTATACCCAGAAAATGCCAAATGAATGCATGTACAATCATTTTAATGTGTGTAAAAATAAATATTCGTGTGTGTGTATGCTATATTATGCATAAGCATGAAATGCACTTTTTAACTTCTCAATATTATCTCTCATGTACAATATTCTAGGGTTCTAACTGAAGTAAATCACACGTTAATATAGAAATTAAGTATAAGAGATGAAATACACAAGAAGGGGCTTGAATTGTGTATTCTTTTTCAAATACTAAAACTTTAATTTGTCTTGATAAGAACTTCTCTGACTTGTTAAAAGAATATCACTAACAAAAATTGTTATGAGTTAAATCCCAAATAACTTCTATGTACTTGCTTAAGAACAAAATAGAATAAGATGAGAGATAGAGGGTAGACACAGCGATTTTATACCGGTTCACCCCAAACTGTGGGCTACATCCAGTCCTCAGATTCGTTATGGTATTCACTATATTTCAACAACTGTACAAGTATTCTTTCTTTCTTCTCGAGCCTCTTCAGGTCTCGTACATCAAGTATTCTTTTTCAGCTATCTTAGCCTCTCCAGGCTCTCAGCCTTTTCTTTCTCTCACTAGAAAGATATCGTGAGCTATTGTTACAGTAGTTTAGCTCTACAGTATCACACTACATAATTTTTAAGTATACACTTGAACACTCAAAAGTTGTAGAATCAAATATCTCTCGAAAAAAATTTATTTAATCTTCGACTACGACTCGTATTTATAGTCTAATTCTTCAACTGCTTTTTTGAATCTTGATAACTGCTTCTTGAGTCTTGATAACCGCTTCTTGATTCTTGACAACCGCTATTTAGTTGAGTTCTGTAACTAACTCCAACTAACTAACTAACTACTCAACGTACTCGTGTATCTTTTGCTTTGTATCGTCTGTGTTTTCTTTTGTGTCTTTACTTCTTCTGTGTTTCTACTTCTTCTATGTTTTGCTTCTTCTGTGTTTTGTACTTCTTCTATGTTTCGCTTCGTCTTTCATTTACTTCTTTTGTGTTTTGCTTCTTTTGTGTTTCGCTTCTTCTATGTTTTGTACTTCTTCTATGTTTCGCTTCTTCTGTCTTTTACTTCTCTTGTGCTTCGCTTCTTCTATCTTTTACTTCTTCTGTGATTTGCTTCTTCTGTGTTTTGTACTTCTTCTGTATTTTGCTTATTCTGTCTTTTACTTCTTCTGTGTTTTTACTTCTTCTGTGTTTTGTTTCTTCTGTGTCTTGACTTCTTCTGTCTCTAACTTCTTTTGTGTTTCACTTCCTCTGTCTTTTACTTCTTCTGTGCTTTGCTTCTTCTGTCTTTTACTTCTTCTGTATCTATTTCTTTCGTGGTTTGCTTCTTCTGTCTTCTACTCCTTCTGTGTTTTATACTTCTTCTGTGTTTCATTTCTTCTGCACACTTAACATACTCATCAGACTAGTTTATTTATTTCTAACATTATTATTATTTGATTGTCATCAAAATGTATTATCGTAAAGTCCTCTTGACTTAACAATCTCCCCCTTTTTCATGATAACAAGTAATCATAATATAGAAAAATAAAAGTGAATGAACTATTTTTATTCAGATAATGAATAATGAATTGAAACAAAATACACATATACTATCTTCTTCTTTTTGCTTCTGCTTCTGTTCTTTCTATTCTTCTCCCCCTTATTTTTCTTCTTTTCTTCTTTCGTCTTCCATCTTCTTTTCTCCCCCAATCTTCTGTTTCTCCCCCTATTTTTTATTAATCAAAAAGGTTTTCTTAGATGCTGTATGATTTCAGAAATCATTCGTTGTATGTCAGTCCTGATCAACTTGAGGTCTTGTTCTACTGTCACCCGAAGATAAGCTACTTCCTCATGTAGATCACTAATGGAGTCCCTCAAATCCCATTTGTATGCATTTCTTCCATCTCCTTCACTACGGCTTCCAGACTCCACTTCTGAGACTGACTAACTTCTTCCATCCCTATTGTAGGAACTTGTTGAGGTTCACTTGATGGATAGAAATTTGGTTCAGCATATGTTTCTGAATGTACAACATCTAATTCAATGATTTTCAAAATAGGAGGTTTGAACAATTGTTTTCCATCTAGGAGATCAAGGTCATCAGGTTTTGGTAGTTTCGGTATTGGTTTGCCAAGAAGGTGAAGGACATCTTTGATTGATGGTATAGAACTCAAAGGTTTAAGATGGATAAGTAGGTTCACAAAAGTTTCTAAGTTGAAACTGATACCTCCGACCATAATAGTTCTAAACCGTCCTTTAGTCACCCTTCCAACTACCTGAGAAGTTGCATCTGTCGAGAAGCGTCCACAATAACCTCCTGATGCCTTTGAAATGTGGTGTGAAACATAGATGCCTCTAGGTTGTTCTGCATTGCATGCATCATCTATGCTTCTCACTGCTTCTTGAATCTGCTCATCTGTAAGATCACCTGTTCTTCCTTCAAGGTACAACTTCTGTTTTCCTTTTTCTACATTGCGTACAATGTTTACAGCTCTAGGTTGTACTTTAGGTATAATCTTGCTCAGTGTTCTACCTGTAGCTAAGTAGATGATATATTGATCTTTTGTCATCTTCAAAGGATATGGTTCTAATTTTTTGTCTCTCAAAATCTCATATAATCTTCTCTCTTCATGATTCAGAAGATGTATAGATCGATTATTGATTAAGATAGGTTCAACTTGTACCTTGATTATCTTCTGTACAGGTTCTCTTATAATGATTAAGCTTCTTCTTTTCGCAGGTACAATTTCTTTTATTACCTTCATCTTCAATTCCTCTTTTTTGATGGGACCAAGAGAATCAACTGATTTTTCCTTCTGATTACCACCAGTTGAAATACTCTCTTTCTGACTGGTTTTCAACTTCTTGTTTTCTTCTACCAGTCTAGAAGGTTGTTGGTGTTGGTGTCTCTTCTTCTCAAACTCCAACTTCCTCTTGATCTCGGTCTCTTTTGTTGACTTTGGTTGCTATTGTTGCAAGATTGAGACCAAAGACCTAATTGCCTAAGGTGCTTTTCCTACCTTCTCAGAATCTTCACCAGGAATCAATTTTGTTCCACTTTTCTGCTCTTTTTGTCAAAGAGTTAGTAATCTTGGTGATCTTCTGGATTTCTTAACTTGCTCAGCAATAAGTATCTCTACATTTCTTTTCAATGACACTCGTTTTTCAAATAAATGCACCTGGCTTGCTTCTTTTTGTAAAATTGTCTTATCTTTAACAATTACCTCAGATGATTTATTTTTCTTTTCTTCTGAAAGCATTCTTCTTGAGGGTTGAGGTTGCTTCCTCTCTGTGGGAGTAACATTTCCACTACTTCTAACTGTGCGATCCCCCTCAATCATTGGTTTCACCATAGGAGTTGTCTCCTCCTTTTCTTGGGTTTTCAATCCCATTCTAGTTATAGTGGAATCATTTATAATGCTTTTAATATTCATCTTTACTCTGTTTACTCTGCCCAGAAGAATTCCAGAGTCTCTAAAGACTCTTGTTAACATCATACCATATAGTAAGGCATTGGAATCCCTCTTTGTCTTCATCATATACCCCAAAATTAGGTATGGAAGATTTATTGGCTGATGGTTGAGAAGGTAGAACAGACATTTTTCATTTATATTTGTTACAACATTCTTCGATCCTGTTTTTGGTAGAATACAATAGAAAAGTATTGTGTGTAGAACCCTAGCCTTCGGAACAAGATTTACTGCCTTCTTGTCCTTTGGGTTGCTACATCCACATGGTTGTTGATTGACATGTGCCTTCTCTACAAGGCTTTCAGTCATCCATTTAGTGTTGTGAGACACCTCTTCTCTAACATAAGGACATCCACTGACCTTCTTGGTTAGCTCCAATGTCACAATAACCGACAATCTATCCACCATTGATACTACAGTATTGTCTACTACTTTCATATTCTTCCAAAACTCATAAACTTCATTCGGATAAACTGTTTCACGAACCTAAAAGAAGTTTTTCCATCCAGCTGCCTCGACTTCTGCTTCAATGTCCATCTGATTCTTCTTTAAGGAGTCGAAATCAAAGAGTCTTCCATAAATCATAGCTTAATCCATTATGCTATTTAGATAGTAGGAACTTTCTCAAGGTAAGGAGATTAGTTTCTGAAGATGAGAATGAAAATGAAAGGGCTTGAAATCAGGAGTAATGAACAGTTTTTTGTTTGAGAGCTTTCCAAACGTCGGTTTCAGAAGTATTCAAGAGTATTCTCAAGTCGGTGATGTTCTGAATCTTTTGGAGAAGATTTCTCTTTTATACTACCATCTCAAAAGTTACCGCCTGTAACTTACAATTACTGTACTCTTGAAACCTTACGACTTTTTATCTTCCTTCTGAAACTTCCTCTAGGTCATGACGTGTCAGAAGATTTATCACTCAAAACTAACATATTCAAGTTTTGTCTAATTTCTTTAAATCTTTCTTCATTCAAGGGCTTAGTGAATATATCTGCCCAGTGATGATTCGTCTCAACAAACTGTAGACTGACAATTCCCTTCTGTACATAATCTCGTAGAAAATGATGCCTTACTTCGATATGCTTTACCCTTGAGTGTTGTATTGGATTCTTTGATAGGTTGATAGCATTTGTGTTGTCATAGAAGATTGGGATTTGTTCTTCTTGTATTGAATAATCTTCTAACTGATACTTAATCCATAACGTCTGTGAGCAACAGCTTGTAGCTGACATATATTCAGCTTCTTCAGTAGATAGATCAATTGAGCTTTGCCTCTTACTAGACCATGAAACTAGATTATTGTTAGACCCCGATCCTCTCCATACTAGTAATGCATGTGATTAGATTATGTTGAGGATTAATTTTGATTAATTTGATTGTGATTAGGTTTTAATTATAATGTTTTTGGGTGTAGAATTTTTTTTTAAAGATTGATGTTATTAAAAGGAGAGATTTGAGATTAAATTAGAAAGCATTTGGTGTTAAATTGAAATTGAAAGAACATGTTCTTGTAGGGGTATTTTAGGAAGACCACTAAAGAGGTTAGAATTTAAGTCTTTCAAGGAGGGGCATTTTGGTCTTTTTGATTCTTGTTAAGTAAATGAAAGAAAGAAGGAAGCTTAGAGATTGTCGTGGAATGTTAGAAGGAAGAACAAATTTTACAAAGACAAAGAAGAGAAGTGAGTTTCGGTGAAGAAGAAGAGAAGAAGAGAAGAAGAAGGAAAATTAGGGTTTCATTTTCTTTGCCTTTGGGAAGGTTTTTGGAGTGTAAATCAAGAAGGAAAGTGAAAGAGGAAGGTTTACTCTTTCATTTAGGGCAAGAAGCAAATTTCGTGGGACAAGTTCAAGGTAAGTGAAATTTCGGATTTTTCTTGAGGGTTTGGGTTCAAATGCCTAAGGGGAAGGCATGAGTATGCTTGTCTAGGATTAAATTCATGTTTTTT
>JANQBM010390946.1:0-18997 GCA_025594535.1 Erythroxylum domingense
AAAAACTATGTAATATTATGCGCAGAAATTAAGAACAAAAATTTACATGTGGTATCTTAGATTTTGAATAGATAATAATCCTTAGGTTAATGATTTGATGTTTGTTTCACTTATGATATTTATCAAAAAAATTATGATTTTATGGTTTTTGTATAAAGATTAATGTTTCCTTTTGAAAAATGATTTATGTGCCTGTTGATGTTCATCGATCCAGGCGTAAGAACTTGCTGTCATCTGGAGCTTCAAAGCATTAATGGGTATGAAGTTGTTTGGTTGGCGTAATGGCATACAATGTTAAACCACCTGAGTAAATAAGGAATCGTCTCCTAGGCCGCAACCCATCTGCCATCGCTCCCCATCTTCGCTCAAGAATGGCAGTTTATATTGTTTCTCACGTGGGCTACGGATTCCTAGGAACTAGCAACGCCGGCTTACATCACTGGCGCATAAACCATCTTACGCCTGGATCGATGACCATCTTACAAGTTTGATGAGTAAAAGAGTATCAGCAACATATCCTTGGCATGATTAATATCGCAGCAAGACTTAAGACATTGGTATATCTGTGAAAGACTTTTTCTTAGTGTAATTTATCATAACTTCACTTTTTACTAAATATGAACCGTTTCATATCAATTATAACACATTAAATGATAAGTGAAATTTTAGTTAGTTGTTCGATAAGCTTATTAAAAAGGAAATGAGATCAAAGAAAAAAGAAGTTCATTATATTAACCTAATGGGTCAAGGAGTTGGAAAGAAATCCAAACCAAAGGCTAAGAATGTTAAGAAAAAAAGACTTGGTAAAGTTCCACGGATTGTTGATAATGAAAAGAATGGACAAAAGTTAGATAAATGTCACTTCTGCAAGAAAGAAACGCATTATCAAAAAGATTGCCCAGAACGTAAGTCTTGGTTTAAAAAGAAAGGTATACATTAGGTTTCTATATGCTTTGAATCAAACTAATCTGAAGTTTCTTCTAATATTTGGTGGTTTGATTCAGGGATTTTTTACAATCCAAACTATAAGCTCAACTAGTAATTTTTTGTTTACGGGGAACCGAATGAAGGGCCCAATTAAAGGTGTAGGGACTTATAGGCTAAAATTAGATATTAGGTTTCGCTTAAATCTAATGAACACTCTCTATGTACTTTCAATTTCTAGAAATTTAAATTCTATTTCTAGATTTGATGCTACTAGATATACCTTTAAGGGTAAACATGGTTGTTTCAATTTGTATAAGAATAATTCCTTTATTAGTTATGGAATGCTTATGGATAGTTTATATAAATTGGAACTTGATGATGTTTTTTTTCTAAATCCCTATTTATTGTTAATCATAATGTTGGAATGAAACGTAGTTTGGTGAATGAACATTCTTCTTATGTGTGGCATAAACGTTTGAGTCATATATCTAAAGAAAGGTTAGAAAGATTAGTAAAAAATGAGATTATACAGAATTTAGCTTTTACTAATCTTGGCTTATGTGTGTAATGCATTAAGAGAAAACAAAACAGACATAATAAGAAAGGAGCTATGAGAAGCATTCAGCTTCTTGAAATAATACACATCGACATTTTTTAGACCTTTTGACACTCCGTTCTTTAATGGAAAGAAATACTTCATCACTTTTATATATGATGTCTCACGATATGGATATATGTATTTGCTGCATGAAAAATCTTAAGCTGTAACTACCCTTAAGGTGTTTACAAAGGAGGTTGAGAGACAATTAGATAGAAAAGTGAAAGTTATAAGATTTGATAGAGGTAGTGAGTATTATGAAAAGTATGATGAATCTGGATAGCGTCCTAGTCTGTTTGCCAAGTTCCTCGAAAGTCATGGCATATGTGCACAGTACACTATGTTAGGCATACGGCAATAAAACGGTGTATTAGAAAGGTGAAATAGAATATTAATAGATATGGTTAGGAGTATGACAAGTAATTCCTTATTACTCAAAAGTTTGTAGATGTATGCACTTAAAACTGCTATGTATCTGTTAAACAGGGGACCTACTAAGGTAGTTCCTAAAACTTCTTTCAAGTTATGGACTGGAAGAAAACCTAGTTTAAGACATCTGCATGTTTGGGATTGTCCAGTAGAAGCATGTATCTATAATCTACATAAAAGAAAATTGGATTCTCGAACAGTTAGTAGTTGCTTTATTAGTTACCCAGACAAATCCAAAGGGTACATGTTTTATTATCTGAACCATAGTTCTATAATTGTTAAAACAACCAATGCCAAATTTTTAGAGAATGGTGAAGTTAGTGGGAGTGCTAAAAATCAAGTTGTGAATATTAATGAAATAAGGGTTATGTTCCATTATCTATAAATGTTCTTAAACCCATAACTTCAACAAATGTTGTTCTTGCTTTGAAAAATCAAAATAATCGAGAACAACATTTAAATAATGAAGAAGCACTCCATGAAGAACCTAACTTACCACTAGCTCATACAAATGATCCAGTTGGTATATCTTTAAATAAACCTGTAAGGGTTAGAAGGTCAACTATTTTTGATAATTATGTGGTTTATTTCCAAGAGTCAGATTATGATGTGGCATTGATAATGATCTTGTTTCATTTTCACAAGTCATAGGTAATGATAAGTCTAAAAGATGGATTGAAGTTATAAAAGAAAAATTGAAATCAACGACTCAAAAAAATGTCTGGGGTCTTGTAGACTTGCCAGAAGGTTCTAAACGAGTTGACTATAAATGGGTCTTTAAAACCAAATGTGACTCGAACGACAATGTTGAAAGATATAAAGCTAGACTTATTACCAAAGGTTATATTCAGAAAGATGACATTGATTATATGGAGAATTTTTCAACTATCTTAAAGAAAGATTCATTAAGAATAATTTTAGCATTATTGGCTCAATTTGATTTAGAGCTACATTAGATAGATGTGAAAATAGACTTTTTGAATGGGGATATTGAGCAGCAAGTTCATATGGATCAACATAAA
Source organism: Erythroxylum domingense (assembly GCA_025594535.1). NCBI lineage: Eukaryota > Viridiplantae > Streptophyta > Magnoliopsida > Malpighiales > Erythroxylaceae > Erythroxylum > Erythroxylum domingense. Next base: position 2,977 of record JANQBM010390946.1, read on the forward strand.
GGTTTTTCTATTGAAGGTAAAGAAAGTATGGTGTGTAAATTAAAGAAGTCAATATATGAACTTAAGCAAGCTTCTAGGAAATGGTATATTAAGTTCTATAATACCATTACTTCTTTCTATTTTGAGATAATCACTATTGATCGGTGTATTTACTGGAAGATCAGTGGGAGTAAGTTTATATTTCTAATTATGTATGTTAATGACATTTGCTTGCTGCTAATGACTTGGGTTTCTTGCATAAGTCTAAAGAGTCTTTCTAATAATTTTAAAATGAAAGATATGGGAGAGGTATCCTATATGATTGGAATTTCAATATTCCGTAAGTGATCAGAATGTTTGTTAGGATTGTCTCAGAAGTTTATATTAAGAAAATTCTTGAAAATTTTAACATGAGCAAATGTTTAGCAGGTATAGTCCCTATTCAAAAGGGAGATAAATTTAGTCCTTACGCAATGTTCAAAGAATGATATGGAACATAAGGAATGGAAACAATTCCATATGCCTCTGTTGTGGGCAGTTTGATGTATCTACAAACCTGTGCTAAACCCGACATCAATTTTGCTGTAAGAATGTTGGGCAGATATCAAAGTAATGTTGGTGTTGATCATTAGAAGGTTATAGAAAGTGTTGAGATATCTTCAAAGAACAAAGGATTACATGCTCACTTATAAGAGGTTTGATCATTTAGAAGTGATTATATATTCAGATTCAGATTTTGCTGGGTGTGTTGATAGTAAAAAGTCAACGTTTGGCTATTTGTTCCTATTAGTTGAAAGAGCAATCTCATGGAAAAGTATCAAACAGTCTATCAGTGCTTCATACACTATGGAAGCAGAATTTATAGCTTGTTATGAGGTTATAATTCATGCATTATGGCTACAAAACTTTATTTCAAAACACATGGAATTAAAGTATTTTGTTGTTAAAGAAGAGATTCAAAAACAAAGAGTTCATATATAACATATTAAGACGAATCTCATGATAGTTAATCCTCTAACTAAGGGTTTAGAACCAAAGACATTCAAAGAACATGTGCTTAGGATGAGTCTTGATTGTATTGATAATTGATAATAATGTTTGATGATATTTTAGCACTCTTGAGCTCACCACTAATACGTTTCTGAATTTTATATTTCTTATTCATTATGTTTATGTATACATGATTGTTTGAATAAGAAATCTGTATGTATTTTTATAACAAGTATATGGACTGTATGCTGTTTATATACAACTTATGAACCTAAACATAATAAGTCCTTAATATAGTGATATATGGAAGGGGGTATACGACTGTATAGTGTATGACTGTTATAACCCACATTATGTGATCTTTTATGTTGAGGTACTTATGATATTAACGGTTTATAAGATTTAATTTTCACTAGCCTTATGTTATAATATTAAATGTAATGATAAAACATCCGACCAAGTGGTAGAATGTAAGAAATATGTGGCCTGATGTTATGGCCCATATTTTTTGTACGCCTATATTAAACTTGGTTTATGGTTTTTCTTAATTTAATAGTATATTAATTCTTGACCATTAATTTAGTACTTAACGAACGTACAAGATTTAATGTTAATAGGAAATTGTATATAAACTAGTCCTCTCTCTACCCTAATGAAGTATATACAAAACAAATACAGAAAGAATGTATTTGTATAATGGGCTATCCGTCAAGCTATTGTACAGAAAGAGAGTTAAGAGAGAGAAACTAGTTTGTGATCATTGAAAGCTTTCTCTCTACATCATGAAGAATTCCACTAAAGGTAAGTAATTTATTCGTTTCATCTATGTGGTTATTATTATATTCAAGACCTGAATGGGCACAAATGATTTATGTATGATTCATTATTTATGTCTTTGATGTTTGAATAACTAAGAACGAGATACTCTTCATCAATCACTCTCTTTTTTAGGTAAATTAAAAAATAATTTTTATTTCAATTAAATCTTATTCAAAATTTTGAATTGAACGTACGATTTGAGTCTTGATTTAATTGTTTTCCTAAACCCCACGTCTGAATCCAAACTCACTGTGCATGGCAATTTTAAATCAACATTCTTTCTACGCATTACATCCACTGTGCACTTTTATACACAAATAATTGCTCTTCATATCTATGTCATGTAATATGTAACGGTAACTTAGTTACGTACCTCAGATCTAACATGAAAGGGCCAAAAACAGAGAAATACGAAATGTACCTGATTTTGGTTCTGAAACTTCAAATGAGCTCTCCGAAGCTGAAACGAGTCAGAATCTACCGCTGTCTTCACGGGAATCCATCACCAGGACATGGGCTAGGTCTTTCTACAGCTTTCTCAATACGTAAGCTCTCTTAATGGGTCAGAGATTCCTTATACATATGATTGATATGAACAACTGTAGGAGACCATAACTTATTTATATAGCTTCCATATCGGACTTCCTCATCATAAGGCCGATATGGATCAGGTCCATACTAAAAGGGATCCATTTTCTACCCGAATTTTGACCCATTAATCTAGATCATTTATTGGGCCATTTTATTACCCTTATCTAGATCAAATTACATAACTTAACCGATAATTTATTAAAAAGCCAAAATTACAATTAATAACTGTCCACTTTATAGGAAATTGACAAAATTGGCTTTACAAGCAAAAATGTCTTACAATCTCCCCCTTCGATAATTATTAATTGCATTTTTAATCAAGTTCAAAATAGTTTAAAAACTCGGTTAAGTCACGCTACTGTATTGGTACCAAAAGTTTTAAAAAAGCATTTGATCCAAAGGTAATGAAAGTCCTACATTCCGTCCTGCAAAGCTTTCGATACCAAAAAATATCAAACACTTGTCATGTATGACACAGGTCCAATATAATTACAAATATTTAATACCTCATAAACATGAATGGGAAAATGGAGTGTGGTAGACTAGAATGATACCTTTATGATGTAATATGTATCATCTTCATCTATAGGTCTTGATTTCTCTAACTTGATGCTAAACTGCATGCGCTAAACTGCAGTAAAGAAATCTTTTTTTCTCTCAACGAATGCTAAACAGCATTAGAGAAAATTTGTTTCCTCTCACCATATGCTAAACAGCATTAGAGAAAACCTTTATGCTCTGTCACCGAATGCTAAACTACACTAGAGAACCTTTATGTGATTAAAAAATTATATCCCCCTATGTTATATGAAACTTTAAGGATATCCATATAAACTTTATATGTTTAATGACATGGGCTCAAGGTCAATCTTTATAAATGCCCAATGACCTTTAAAACGCTTAAGATCAACACAAATCTTAAGACTTCCACATGTATTATGACTATATACAAAACAATTGTTACTGAGGATAAAAATATGATTATCTTTATTAATAAATAATCATAATGTCACAATACAACAAATTATACAATCAATTAAAGAGCAAAATATAGTGATCCCTAACTATTGTTGCTTAAAGACTTCAACATGCCCATACCGGATACCTGTCTAGCAAACACTAGTAGGTGAAGTCATTTAGCCAACGGATCAGCTAACATCTTCTCAGTCCTAATGTGCTCCACTTCAATGTCCTTCTAGATCAGCTCCTTTATGGTCAAATACTTGACCTTCGAATGCTTAGACCCTGTGATACTCTTGTTGTTGTTACTGAACAACACTGCAGCACGATTATCACAATACAACTGTATGGATCTAGTAATCGAATCCACCACAGATAACTCATAAATCAAGTTTCTAAGCCAAACCGCCTGTGTAACAGCTCCATAACATGCAACAAACTCTGCATGCGTGGTCGATGAAGTCATCAGTGTCTGCTTGACACTCTTCCACGATACTGGATCATCTGCCAACATAAAGATGTATCCTGAAGTGGACTTGCGATCATTCAGACACATAGCAAAATTGGACTCCGTATACCCTGTGAGGTTCAAATTGTTGACTTTATTGTATGTCAACTTATAATCCTTGGTACCTTTTAGGTATCTCAAAACTCGTTTGACTGCATTCCAATGGTTGACACCTGGGTTAGCTAGATATCGACCTAGCAGTCCAATAGCAAACGCAATGTCTGATCTAGTGCACACTTGGGCATACATCAGGCTACCAACAACATTAGAATATGCCTCATAGCCTCTCTCTCTTTACTTTATTCTTTGGATACTATGCCAAAGATTATCTCTCACGATGAGAGATAGATGTTATGATAGGTTTACAGTTAACTATATTAAACCTTTATAACATATACTCAATGTATGCACTCTGTGAGAGGTATAACGTGTGTTAAGATATGTCATGGTGAATGTGAATACCTAGGACAAAAGTTGCTACGCCAAGGTCCTTTATGTCAAAGTTCTTGACTAAACATTGCTTAACCTTATACAACATGGTCAAGTAATTTAACGTGAGCAATATATCATCCATATGCAGTAATAGGAAGATAAATTTGCTCCCCTTGACCTCATAGTACAAGCATCTTTTTAACTTTATTTCCTATGAAGCTGAAAGAGGTAATAACCTCATCAACTATAAGGTATCACTTTCAAGAGGTTTAATTTAAATCATATATTGATTTGCTTAATGTGCAAACCATATCAGTTCTATCTAGATCCTGAAATCTTTCAGGTTGTACCATATAGATCACTTTATAAAGGTCTTTATTCAGGAAAGTAGCTTTGACAACTATCTGATGTAACTCTATATCATTATAAGCTACAATTTCCATAATCATTCAAAATGTATCCTTTAAGGATACGAGAGAAAATGTAACATCAAAGTCAACATTTTTCCCTGAGTGAACCATTAGGCAACTAAGCTAGTCCATAAACTGCTGAACTTTATTTACAACTGACAGTTTTACAGTTCTGCTACAAAATCAACTAACTGCTAGACCTTACTATGCTTCATGGCTTGCATCTCATTAGTCATTGCAACCCACCACGATTCCATATTAGGTTCAGAAATAGCTTCTGTAAAAGTAACTGGATTCTTAACATGTCTAATATCATAGCCCTGCTCACCTAATAGACTATGTAATCAGATGGGATAACAGGTCATCTCACTCTAGTGGATTTTCATAATTGCATTAGATCTTATACCCTCAGGAACCTCTGTGTATACAAGTATGGGTTCCTGTTCCTGTACAGGAATGATATAAAGAACTAGGTCCACCAGATCTAACTGTATGAGTGGAAGTTACATAATAACTGTAGTATCTACCATGTTATCATCTGAAGGGTTAAAAGGCCCACCATCATCATAGACATCGTATTCAATAAACTTAGCTGTTTGTGATTCCACTATTCTGGTCCCTCCTTCTCTACAGTGAGATTTGTAGCTTATAAAGTGGTCAGGATATCTCACTAAATAGCAATGAGCATAATGAGTATGTAATTTTCTTTATAAGGATTATACTACCTCGGTAGGGCTGCCCTAGGCATGAATGTGTGTAAGACTGGTTTTTCACACTTCTAAATAATTAGGTAGATTAGTCTTATTCTGCATTGACTTCTTCAAGTCCTTTAGGGTGTTATTATGCCTTTCGACAACACACCATTTTGCTCAAGACTACTAACTATGGTGAATCAAGTCACTATCCCAACCGATTCTATATATTTGACAACCAGACCTTTTCAAGTCTTGAACGCTATGTTTACCATGATATTCTTCTCCACGGTTAGATCTGTCACTTTGAATAGATTTTCCCAATTGATTCTCAACCTTCAATCTTTAAGCAAGAACTCATAACTGTAATGGAAATAATCATCGACAAATGTCATAATACATTTGAAATTGCACAATGCAACTGTATAAGGTCTTCTGATACCCGTATGTATCAGACTTAACAAGTCAGAAACCCAAGTTAACCCTTTTTCCTTATTAGTCAACACATGTTTCTAGATCATCACAATCTAGAATTGAGAGAATGCTTTCCTTAATCAATCTCTCAACCCTAACTCTAAAAATGTGGCTTAAACTTTTATGCCACATCATGCATGACTTTTCATTCATCAAGGTCCTTCATTTCATGACTTGTTTAGCAAGACATAAAGAAGCATATATCTAATTCAGGGTAAGACACATTCTATACAAACTATATGAAAAGAAAGTTTTACAATTATGTTTTGTATTAAACACAACTGTATAACAGAAGTATTAAATACAAAATGTCAACATTCTTTGTCTAAGATTGATCTAAATATCATGTATAAAATGTGTCGTGTAAAATCCAAAATAAACTTTGCTATAAGATCAGTACGTACATTCCCCATAGATATTACTTCCACTTCTTCATTGCTGTGAACCATCAATCCCTCCTTCCCTTTATTTGGCTTTATCTTAGATATGAACTCTTGCATTATGGAAGCAACTTTGATCAAATGCTCCACTATATAGTCACCAAGTATTTAATGCGACTATCACCAATTAGATTCATCAATTGATAAGCCAAGAAGTTATCTAAAAGGCACAGTCTTTCCCTCTAGGCCTTATACTACTGGTTACTTTATGTCCCTGTAACCTTTACTAGCACTTGATTGACCAGCATCAGTTTGTGGAGAAGATTTTATCTTTCTACCTTTGATCTTAGTTTGCTTTATCTTTGCTTTCCCTTTAGTTACTTCGATGAATGTAGGAGTAGCAAGCTTGAGTTTCTCCTCCTCAGCAACGGAATGGGAAATCAAAGCATTGAAGTCCTATTCCTCATCTCGCGAACAATATGTCTTCATCAGATTACTTAATTTTGAAGGGACTATATTCAAAGTTTGGTGAACTATGAAGACATCAGGAAGAGGAATATTTTACATCTTCAGTCTACTGTGAAGATGGATCATTCTTGATATGTAATCCTTTACTCTCCCTTCTCCCGTATACCTCATGGAGAATAATTCTTTCATCAAGACACTTATATCAACTTTAGATGAGACTGTGTACCTCTAGGAGATATTATCAAGAATTATTTCGCTATATCTATGTTCGAATGTCTACTTAGCAGAGGGTCAGGAATGAATCTCTTAATGATTATAAGACTTAATCTATTAGACCGATCCTGAGTTTTATAGGATTCTTTATAAGTTCTCGAGCTCATGGATGTAGGTGGAGATGGCTTATGTATCTTTATGGCTGTATCAACATCATAGCATTCAATACATCGTCTGTCTACTTCTTTGTATTGAAACCGGTCAGGGTTTCAATGATGACACTAATTTTATTGACCAAAAAGGTCACTGTTAAGTAACTCTGATTAGATTAGCACAAATGTAAGATAACAGCAATACTAAAAGCCATTAAACAATATCTTTCCTAAAAATCCAATCACACATATTATGAAACACCTTTGGGCTGAATACATATTATATGTAATTAGACATCCACATAAAAGCGATCAGAGTACAAACCATCAACTTTCACGACACTACCACCTTTGGGTGAATAGATTGCTTGAGCAATAACTTTCCTCTATCCAATGCCTTTATGATCATCTTAAAACATTATGTAAGGACAACACCTTTAGGCAGAATAACCAAACTTAAAATTAGAGACATCCCCCAACATACAAGCAGAACAATTCAAAATATTGACTTGAAAGGCTGCTTTGGTGACTATATTCTCATCAACACTCAAAAAGTCTACAAACACAAGGGATACATCTTTATGTTATCCTCATATTCTTTATGGGCATATGGTATGTGACAATGTAATTTCAATAAATGCAAAACCCGAATGCACAGTCTCATTGTCACACACTTGTGCTGAACACATTCTCTGAAAACTTCATTTGGGACTTTCGTAAAAAAAAATCTCAGTAGAGTGACTATCGTGCATTACTGGACACTAAACTGACTTCCCAAGACACAAAAACCTCATGTATCTCCTTTATGGCAAGTTCGTTGCATGAAAATTCACTTAAAATGGCTTTAGAATGTCTTAATTTCTTTTCCGATTAACTATCATATGATCCCAAATACTGAACATGAGACCCGAGATACAAAAACTTTAAGTACTTCCCTCATGTGATGTCCGAAGCATAAAAATTAACTTGAAATCGGATTCAGAACACCTTAATTTCTTTTTTTAGAGCTCAACTTTAATTTATTACTAATGTAATAGATCCAAAAAAAGGAAAATTCACTTTATAAATTTCCCAGACTCGAAAATTGACCCAAAACACCCCGGAGTACCCTTATGGGAAATCTGAAATTTTTGTGCTTTTTTTTAAAAGTTATTGTAGCAGTGACCGTATGGCTGACATCAAGACATCAGTTGCGCCATGTCAGCCGCGCGTTGGTGCGAATGGTGTTTGTTTGACACTCGTGAGCGTACGCGCCAAAGACGCATCTGGCTGATGTCACGCACGCATCAGACACACGTCTGGTCCTTACAAGGCCACGTGTCGGCACACACGTTGCCTTTGCCCATGTATTGTTCACGATTGGGCACGTGTGAGAACAAAGTTGAAAGATGCTCTGATACCACGTGTAATACGTAACGGTACCTTAGTTACGTACCCCGGATCGAATATGAAAGGACAAAAAATGGAGAAATACAGAATGTACTTTATTTCAGTTCTGAAACTTCAAACGAGCTTTCTGAAGCTGAAATCAGCCAGAATCCACCGCTATCTTCACGGAAATCCATCACCAGGACGTAGGCTAGGTATTTCTACAGTTTTCTTAATATGTAAGCTCTCTTAATGGGTCAGAGATTCCTTATGCTTACGATTAATATGAACAATTATAGGTGACCATAACTTATTTATATAGCTTTCATATCGGGCTTCTCCATTACAAGGTCGATATAGACGAGGTTTACACTAAAAGGGATTCATTTTTTACCCGGACTTCAACCCATTAATCTAGATCATTCATTGGGTCACTTTGTTACCCTTATCTGGATTAAATTACGTAACTTAACCGATAATTTATTGAAAAGCCAAAATTATAATTGATAACTGTCTATTTTATAGAAAATTGACAAAATTGTCCTTAAGGGAAAAAATGTCTTACATGTCGGACTCATTTATCAAATATTCAACCATCACTGTTGTTCATTGATCAATAACAAAACTCGAGTCACTTTGTCACTGTTTAAGTTTTCATTTCGTTGTCTACGAGCAATAATAGAATGTTCACCATTTCTAGCTATATACTGTAGTGGTTTCACAATGGAAAAAGGCAACTTTCCTTGAGATATTCAAATTTATCTGTCTACATAACGGCTGAAAAGAATGCACCAGTACTGTCATTAACTATCTATTCCATAAAAAAAAATGAGAATGATGGTCAATCACTGTTTAATGTCCAGAACCAGAACATACAATAGCAATCAAATGACATAATCAATTAAAATATTGCTAAGCTTGACTCTTCCACTCTTCAAACTTCCCAGACAAAATGGCTTAGAAAATATTAAGTAGAACTAATCTAATCACATCATATTGGATAAAATTCAGTTGTAAGCTAAAAAATAAATAAATGGAAAATAAAAAGATTAAAGAAAAAAGATCAAAATATGCTATAGTCGGATCGCCAATAATTTGCACCACTTTTTCTATATATAAAAAAATATTATGTGAAACATACCCAATTATGCAATAATTTATTTAATGGATACATGATAATTAACAAATAGATATACCTTATAACACCCGATATTTCTTTTTGAAAATTCAATTAAATGAATGGTCTCTTTTATATTCTCATTTTCTATATCTATCATAATAATAAAAAAGAAGATATGAGATAATATGATAGATGATTATTAAAATTATAAAAGTAAAAAACTAAAAATATCATAAAGTATAGAGTTTACCTTAAACATTTTCAATACCTTACCAACTTTAGGCACATATCAGACTTATACAGTTTTAGGATTAAGTCGACTATGATGAATACTTATTATCTTTCTGTTAGTGCTAAAAGTGAACTTAGAAGTAATTACAAACAAAGTTGACCTTTGGCTACAAAAGAAATCATAGCTAAAGGTACTAAAATCGTTGCTGATAGGAATTGACGAAGATTTAGTTTCGTCACCCAAAATGTCCCTAAATTTTCATAGCTGAAAACTATAGGCGACATTTTGTGATAATTTTCACTATCAGTTTTTGTCTACACTTTATTTTCGTAGCGAAAAACTTTTAGCAATGTTTTAAGGAATCATCATCAAAAAAATTGACTACGCTTATTTGTCCTAGCTAAAAACTATTCCAGAAATGTAACCAAATGTTTTTAGCTACGTTTCCAAAAGTGTAGCCAAATATTTTTAGCCACGTTTCTGAAAATGTAGGAAAAAGTTTTTAACTACATTTTAAAAAAAGTAGCCAAATGTTTTTAGCTACGTTTTGTAAAATATAGTCAAAATTTTTATCTACGTTTTAACTAAATTTTATATCATGTTGAAATAAATTATTTGTTACAATTTTAATACATTATTGTATACAATGTTTTGATATATTTTTATCGCTAATTTATTATACAAAAAATTATACAAAAATAATTGATAATTTGGAGCATTGTATATAAAAAATAAAATATCATTAAATTTCTTAGTATACAAGTTTTTAATTACAATTTCAACAATTCTTATATACAAAATAATAAATAAAGAGACTAGCTTATAAATTATAATACAAATGATTCGACCGTTGCATTTTCTTCAAATTTGTAATCAAAGAAAAAATATTAAATTTAAATTATAATATAAACAAGAATTAAAAGAAAAAAGTATAAAAGATATAATTAATATCGTTCAAGTTTATCTTCATTGCTATTATAATTTGGGTCAAGTATTTTTTTGAGATACTTATCATGCTTGGCTAACTTTTTTCGAGTATGTTGTAATTCATCCTTAAGCATCTTATTTTCCTCTTCAAGATGTTGAACGTATAAGGATTTTGATGAGGTTGAAACAATTGGCTTAGGGTCAAAGAGAAAACCTTTGATATAACTAGAACGTGTACCAAGCACGGTATTACAAATTTAATTTTCATAAATATGATATTAATATTTAATATTGATTTATATTTTTTTACTATATTGCAATTATTTTTAATTATATTGTAATTAATATAATTATATATGGTAATTAATATAATGATATATAAATGTATAGATAATAATTGTAATTAATACAATGGTTTATGAATATATAGATAATATATAAATTTTCTCATATCTTAGTTATCTTATTATTGTATTTAATCATAATTCTCTATTTATTATATATAAATTCTATAATGTTATATAGAATTTGTATATTATATATAATTTTTATAATATATAAAGTGTATAGAAAAATGATTTGGTGACCATTTGATGACGTCAAAGCTAAAGTCAAAACAACAAAGTTTATGAAATTGAGAAACTTAATTACGCAAATATAGGACATAAATTGTTTGGATAGAGCCTGCAAACAATTAGGGGCCTAAAACAGGGCCCATTCCTACAAGCAACAGGCATTCTAGAGAGTTCCATTAGGATTTACATCAACGGTCCAGATGAACTGGAAGGTACAAGAGCATTTGCTTGGAAATTGCCTCTCTTCACCTTCAGCAGGTAGCAGCAACAGCAGTAGTAACAACCCAGGCCTTATCCAAACACCCACCCTTCACTCTCCGTCTTCTTCTTCTTCATCTTCTTCATTTTTTATGTAATTGTTCAACTCTTTTCACTTTTCTAGTTTTTGCTTCTACTTCATCTTATAAAGATTGAATTAACTATTAAAGCCTTTTCCTTTATCACTACCATTATTGGTGATGACGATGTAGATTTGTATTCTTTTTTGGAGGCTCATAAAGATTATATGCTTTTCTGATTCTTAGTCATATCACTTTTATCATATGAAGTTGTCTTAGTTAATAGATCACAAAATTAACATTGCTAGAATGTTATAACAAATTTGTGGGGAAGTGGGATATTTTTATGCACAAATGATTATCGAAGATCTCCAAAGTCATCTCATCAACGTTTCTTCTTATTTATAATATTTCTATTGTTTGTTGTAAGTTCATGTTGTTAATGTTCTCTCTTGTTGATGTTTTTGGTCAGAAAAATGCATTACATTTATACGTATGTTCAAAATCAATACATGGATTGATAATAGCTACAAAGATAACTTTACCTTGATTGATAAGAATCTTTGTATTAGGTTTGATGATAGAGATTTAAAAAAGTTATATGGTATATGTTATATAATTTGGTAGTGTATTTATGTAGGTTTTGACTTATGATTGGAATAGACATTTTATAAAAGTATTATTTATATGTGTAATACAAACTTTCTTTTCTTATGTGAATAGGTTATAAACTCAACTTCAACCAGTTATACTGACTTATTGACGTTCATTAATAATCTTAGAAGTGTGTCAGATGTGAAAAGTACATTCAAGTATGAAGTCTTCTATTATTAAAGATGTCAAATCACTTGTTAATCCATAATATGTGCTCTAGGTTTTATTAATCTTTAAAGGTGAGTGGCAAACTTAGAATGTGCTTGTGTAGGGGATTTTTGACTGGTTAAAAAATTAAATTATGATGATCTTTGCTTTTTTATGAATAATGTTTAATTGCATATAACTTTGTATAATTTTTAGTTTCCTTATTTAATTGTACACTCTACTTCTATATTAATTATATCTATGACTTGTTTTTGTTTCTACTGACTTTTCAGAATAAAACTATTAACATAAATTCATCATAAAATATTGACGTGATAGACAGTTTCCAATGACAAAAATGAGCTCTAATGGGAGGTATCTAGTGGAATTCTCCATACTGAAGAACAAATCAATGCATAACAAATCTTCCCTCCAAAGTCTAATCACCGCTTGCCTTCAATGGCTGATCTTCTTCTTCAAGGTTTGTAGTATCATTCGAATTAGCTCTCTTTCTTTATGAACGTGTGATGGTATATACTATTTGTTGGGTAAAGCTTCCTCAAATCTTCAAGAGAACATATATGAAGGCATTGGCGATGTCCCAATGATCCGTACAAGATTAAGCAAGTCGGAAGTTTTGAAACAGTTGTCGATTGCGAAAACTATGTATGTTCGTTATAACGAAGATGGAGTCATTCAATCGAGTATGAATGTGTTCGAATTTGGGTTCCTTATATCATTTTATTTAGCCTTTTTAATTTTTAAGATTTTCAAAGGATTATGAAGAAATTAAGGTGATTGTTCTGTATTATTTGTTCCTTAGGTGAAATGTATGGTACGTGCAATTCATCTAATTCATTGTTCCATACTAAATCTAGGAAATTATTCAATATATCTTCTGCTAGTTTAGTTAAATCCAAGAATTTATTGGAAGAGGTTGTCAACACACCAATTACAGAGAGAAGATCTTTGTCTGTTTCAATTGATGCTTTCGAACATGCAAGGAGCCTTCTTGGGAATCCAGACATAGAGAACTCCTTTACCTTATCTATCGAGTCTCTTGTCACTTAGAATCTAAAAAAATAAAAAATTATTTATTTTCCTGTTTGATGGGATAAGCGTGAAATTCATTATCTGTTTCTTTATATTTATTATTTTGTCTATAAGAATTGTTAAAGTTGTAATTAAAATCTTATATTACTTACCATATATCGTTATATTATATTACTCACCATATATAATTATTTATTATTTTTCTGTAAGAATCATACATCATTATATTACAAACTTCATGTTAAAACTATTTGAAAATTTTGTGACATCATATAAAATTGTCAAATCATATAATTTAAAAGAGAAAATAAAAAGCATAAATCCATGTAATGTTAATTAATTTTGAGTTTATAATTTCATAAATTATTGAAATGATTTGACATTGTTCTTAGCTAAATTTATTTTTAGACTTAGAATCATTGTCAACAATATTAAATTTGATTTTTATCAATTTGATGTTCAGTAACAAAATGATCAAGTTAAAGTTATTGTATTTATAATTATAAATAAGAGAGTTATTTTGTTACTTATGCATTTAGCGATGATTCAAGAATCATTGCCAAAGGTCACGCATTTCATGACGAGTACTAAAATCGTCACCAAAATATTACTGGACTGTCACCAAGGGATAAGCCTTTTGCGAGGATTTAAGAAAAGCGTCACCAAAGGTTTACCATTTAACGAAAATGTTATTAAATCGTTGCTAAAGGCTTGCCAGTTAGTGATGATTTTGTAAACTGTCACCAAAGGGTAAGCCTTTGAAAATCGTCGCCAAAAGCTTACTTTTAGCTACTATTTTGAAATCATGAAAAAAAAGTAGCCAAAGGGCTACTCTGTTATAGTGATACTAGAATTGTTAACAAGATTCATACAATTACTTGCATAATTAGATATTAAGTTCCATTAACTTTCACTGGATAATATATCAAAATGCTCCTTAGTTATAGTCATAATATTTGTTTTCAAATATTATGCCAACTCCATCCTACTATAAGAAATTATAACTCTTTTATCCTTTACTAGTTCATTAAAATGGAGACTCAAACATCTACCGTTGCTTGATAATGATGTATCAATAAAAGATTAAGTTGATAATAAACTACTATGATTTAACTATTTATCCATTTTTAATTAATAATCATTAAACAAAATCATACTAGAAGTGTCTAATGTTATTAATTTGTTATTTATCCCAACTACCACATAGATTTTTAAAAAGTGGAGTTTCCAAACTTAAACTTAACATATAAATAACTACCACAATTTTACTAATCTTATACCACTAATTGTCTCATCATTTGCTCTTCCTTTTTTGAATCACCTTACTTGAATCAAAGATCCACTCAGATAATGTTAGCTTGATCTCACAAGCATTAGAAAAACAATGGGTAAAGTTAAATAAGTTCTTTTAAAGCATAATTCAATAATAGTACAAAATAGAGCCAATTCCCCATAAATTGATTTTGACAACTCTTATTGCTTTTTTATTGATGAAAAAATATATTGAGAATCTTGTTATTTCAACATGATAAACACTTTCATGTACTTAATTATCTACTCTAGCATTTGAATATGGAATTCCATCTTTCTAGACAATTTAAAACTAACTTCTTAATGCGTGAAATACGTAGTTGTCTTGTAGTTTTTTCAAACTTTTTAATTTGCTTAGGTGTTATACTATAATATATGACATTGTTTTGAATTGCCTTTACCCCAAGCTATCTTGTACTATCAAATTCATTATATGAGTAAAATAGATTATATAAAAGAACCTCCCATCCATCAGCAAGATTTCAAGCCGCAACTTGATCTTAACTTCATCGACCATAACATTGTCAATGCTACAATTATCCAAAGTTACAGTTAAGAGTTTTGTGTGAATATTCTAGTCCATAAAGTAATTTAACAATACAGTTGTTAACCTCTCACTTATATACAACATTACTACGTAAATAATCCTACCATTTAAATACATAATCAACAAACTGTTGGATCGCGTATGGCCTGAGTATTCATAATACGCTGCGGAAGAGACCATAACACAACACGATGTATAACCGAAAACATATAGGATGCGCAAAAATACCTCTTTGATACGGATTTGGTGGTTGTTTTTCGGATTCGTAGACACTGCTACACGCGAATGTCCTCTACCGGTATCCATACGAGTATGCACGATCTAGGCTACAGCTATCGTGTGCTAGCACGTCCTGAAAATCTTTCCAAATGCCGCACGAACTTCTCTCGGATGGTGGCTAGGGTTTTTGATCATATCTCCTCTTATGAGACCTAAGTTTCTCTATTTATAGAGAAAACCTAATCCTATTAAAGCTCAATAAGTTTTGGCCCATTATATCTTATATAATAAAAGCCCAACAACTTAATTTACTCTAGCCCAATAAATATTTACATATATATTTATTCAATGCCTAATAAATTAGGCCCAAGAGAATAAGCCCAAATTATATCACTCTTTGTGTGTGACCCTGTAGGCTCATTTGATGTTGGCAATGAGCTTGATCACACTTCAAGGCCCATAAGTCATAAGTGGCCTCTAGCAAGACGTTATGACTACCCAAATCAAATGAGGATCGATAAT
>JANQBM010391152.1:0-18990 GCA_025594535.1 Erythroxylum domingense
TATTGATTTCTTAATTATATAAATTTGTATGAATATTTAGTTATTTGTTAGTATCCTTATTAAAAACATATGATATAAAATATTTCATTTTATTAATTTTATAAATAATTATAAATATAAATTTTAGTTATTTAATATAAAATAATGCTAAAAACTATTTGACTATTAAAAAAAGATTTTCAATAGCAAAAAATTTTAAAATATTTTATTTATTATATTAAAAATATGTTCTAGTTAATTTTCTTGTCCAACACTTATGTTAACAGTGAAATGAAGGTTTTTTATTTAATTTCTTAATAAGATTATGTTCCTTTTATCTTATTTGACATTGAAAACAATAATTTAGTTAATACCATATTTTCATAAAAATCAAAATATAGTTATTTTAAAAATTATTCCTTAAAAATTTTTCTAGACAAAGTTAAATTAGTTTATACATATTGAAACAACAATGATAACAACATCTGCTATGAATCTTGCTGAAACGCGAGATACAAACATATCTAATTTAATTAACTCATTCTTCAAAATTAGTTGGTTTGGTTGAATCAGCTAACCCAACCAGCTAATATCCAAACAACCTAAACAACTTTTTCATAAAGTCAACAAGCTGAAATGGGTCAATCAGCTAAAAAAGAGTTTATCAGCTCTTTACCAAACAAATTCATAGCCTTACGTCTTCTTATAAGAAATAGCCTTCCATTTTGAATTCAATATTAGCATGTGCTTGGAGATTTCGTATCTTTACAAGAAATATTAACTCATAGTCTTACATCGTCTTATAAGAAACAACCTTCTAATTTGAATTCAACATTAGCATGTGCTTGGAGATTTCTTATCTTTGCAAGAAATATAACATTAATTTTTTAGGGTATATTAAAAATTTTTAAATTTATAATATTATTTTAAACTTTAAAAAATTACATAAAAATATCTAATTTTTTATTTGTTATGAAAATAACCCTATATTAAGTTTTGTGAAATTTTTATATTTTTTACATAACTATCATGTGTCTACTATTTATTTAAATAATTATTAACTATTATTTATTTTATTAAAATTTTAAATATTAAACTTAATTTTCTTTCTTCTGTGTAATCCATTTGCTTCTACTTTGGAAACCCAACCTAAGACTATCCTCTTATCAACGGATTTTAAGCCGACACATGACTAGCGACCAATTTAAATAGTTTTTCAAGCTTAGGCACACATCCTATGAACTATCAGTTCCAAAAGTTATAGCTTGGATTCTGTCAAATAAAAAAGAAACCATATCGCGCCAGAAAAAAAGTGACATTGATAATATAATGTGATAACACATGAAAGAAACCAAAGATTCATGACATATCTGGAAAGATAATCACCTTAATAAGCTTAATAAAAGTTATCAGAAGGCCCCAATGGATGGGGTCGATTAAAGATTAATCGCTCCAGCAGCATTCTTGTAATGTCTTATCTTCTTCAGCCTGCAACATTGTTCATAATAACACTACAGAACAACATCATCATCACTTCTCCGCAAGTCCACTACTCATAGCACTCCAAAGACCGTAGTTCGTAGGAAGATTGCCAATGACCATCCTCCATTGCTCTACTGCGATTGTTTCAGGTGCTATATGAGCTGCTGGGTTTGATGGGACTCGTCTCCCAACTGTCACCTCACACACATCGATGCATTTGAGGATAGCTTGTCAACACAGAGAACAAAAGAATACTGGGTCTAAACTTATTCTATATTAACTCTCTCCGGTTAATAAAACGTCGTAGTTTTTGCTTAAATTTTAAGTGATTCAGTTACTTAAATATAATTGTCACGCCCGTAATATAAGTGTCATGGACGTGACATAAATCACAGGCATTACATTCCGTGAGTCCTTTTTATTTTTTATTTTTTATCATTTTAATTTTAATTGTACTAATATTATTCTAATAAAAAATTAATTTTAATTTTAATTATGCTATCATTAATTTTATAAAAATTTAAAATTAAAATGACAAAACTAAAAAATAAATAATTGGTTTGTGTCACAGGTGTGAAACTGAAGTCACACTTGTGACACATTTTTTATTTTTTATTATTTAAATTTTAATTTTTAAATAAAACTTATAAGATAAAAAATTTAAATTTTAAAAATTGATGCAAGTCAGTGCTGGGTAAGAACATCAAAATTTTAGATGACGACACGTTGGGGAATCTGGGACTTTTGGTTAAGACTATTTTTGAAGACATGACAGAGGATAGTGGTGGTATGGTGTCTGTCTTCGTAAAGGTTTTTAACTCTTCTGTTATTTCTTTTTGTAGTTTATAATCAGATGGTGATCACTATGGTGATTCATTGAAGGTCTTAACACTTGTAAATACTTGGGTTGTATTCCATGTACAATATCAATTACTTCCACAAATGTTGTCAAATGAATGTAAACTTTAGTGTCATTTGCATGGAAAAGAACTTAGTCCTATTTCTGATTATTTCTTGTTGGAAAACATTTTTCTAGTGATATAAACCTCCTCTTTTGGCTTGCTACGCACACTAATAGCAACAGATTTCTTTTACAGATGGCTATTGTTGATGCTTATGCCAGCAGGAGAAGGATTAATCCACCTTAAAAATAAGTCACATCTGTCTCCTTTGTTATCCTCTTTACTCATTGAAGGCATTGCACATAACACAAATGGCACTGTTTTTATTCTGGAGGCAAGTTCATATAATTAATTTCTGTTTCTTTTTGCTTATTTTTTTCCCTTCATCTGTTTTTGAAGAGTTTGAAGTAATTAAGAGCATTGGATTATGATAGACTGGTAATACTTTCTGGCAGGGTGGGGGAGAACCTGAGGTTTTTAGATCACCAATAGAAAAAGCTATTCTAGTATGGGCATTCAAAGTTTTTTCAATGCTATTTTAAGTTGCTGACTTCTTTAGGGGGTAATGCTTAAATTGTTGATATTCACTTTTCATTGTCTGCAACTGGGAATGAATTTTGACAATATCCTCTCTCAATCTACCATTATCCTTGTATTCCTTTTCAGCTCATAAAAAAAAAGAGAGGCGGTGTTGCAATAAAATGGGTAATGTGGTAATACTCATAAAATGCAATGGCGATCTAATAGTAAACAATATCATATTCTGATTAGGAACAATCATTCTTGCAATTAATATATCCAGAATATGACATATAAGTATATTATATTTGGGATTTGCCTAAATGATCATCTGCAATTGATATAGTTATGAACGGTATATAAAACATTGCTTTTTCATATTTTAAATCATGATGTGTGCTTGACTCAAGGATTTATCTTACAGCCTGACTCTCAAGTTCAGTTACATTGGAAAGGGGCCGCTGAAATTGTCCTAGCCTTGTATGAAAAATACATTGATGCAAATGATAACATATAACTTATGGATGAAGAAAAGGTTAGTGAGAATGTTTACCTTTTGTGATAGGAATTGTCAGACGTTTCCTTTTATTAAAACTAGCCTTTGATTGTAGTTGTCCTTTTTTAAGAAATATATAAAAGATATGGCTTTTGTAAGTTTGCGATGTGTAGCTATTGTATATATGTCTTATGAAGCATAAAATTCTAGTTAGTGAAAAAAAAATTTCTTGATTGATTGATATCCACCGTTCAATTTTGCAAATAGGTTTCATGATGTTGTTCAAGTTAGCAAGGTTCCTATTTTGTTGGTTCCATAAACCCTACTCCAATCACTCTGAATTCAAGACGAGGACACTATTTCCCCTAAAACCTCTTTCATCATCATCATCACCTGCCCCATTTGAAATCATTAACTACTTACGCAGTTGGACCATCCCTACACTTTAACTACTTTTTGCCAATATTTTTGTTGCCCATACACTCTAGTTGCTTTTTGCTAATATTATTGATTTAGCAATACCATTTTCATTTTGATTCTTAGCACTCTTCTAAGCAATAGCTCCTCCAGCAAGCAGGTAGATATAGCCCGAAGTGGATCTCCTACTATCTTGGCATCCAGCAAAATTGGAATCAGAATAACCAATGATCTCTTGCTTATTCGATTTTCTACATGTGAGCATATAATCTTTCATTCTCTACAAGTATCGTATGACCCATTTGGCTGCTTTCCAGTGACCCAATCCTGGGTTACTTAAATATCTCCCTAGCATTCCAACAATGTATGCAATATCTGGATGCGTACAAACCAGAGCATACATTAGACTTCTAACAATCGAAGCATAAGGAATCTTCTACATTTCCTTAGCTTCAAAGTCATTCTTGGGGCATTGACTTAAACTGAACTTATCTCCTTTAGACACAGGGGTATCACTTGGTTTACAATCTTGCATGCCAAACCTTTTAAGTACCTTTTCGATATAGCTCCTTTGTGACAATCTAAGAATACCTCAAGAGCGTTCCTGATGTATCTGAATCTTCAAAAGTTATGATGTAAAATTTTTAAAATTGTTAATATGGTTACATTTACAGTATACAAGTATTTATTAATTTTGCTATAATAACTAAATACTAAATATGTAAAATAAAATTTAAAATACTATTCTATATTCAATTTAAAATAAATATATTTGTTTTAATTCATTCAATATGATTATAATAGATTTTTTGCACCAAAAATATATATAGACAATATTTTATATGCATATATTTATTTTCAAGAATCTTCAAAAGTTGTCATGTAAAAGTTTTTTAAAATTTTTTAATATGTTACATTTACAGTATACAAGTATTTATTAATTTTGCTATAATAACTAATTACTAAATACTAAATATATAAAATAAAATTTAAAGTACTATTCTATATTCAATTTAAAATAAATATTTTTATTATTCATTCAATATGATCATAATAGATTTTTTCGCACCAAAAATATATAAAGACAATATTATATATGCATATATTTATTTTTAACAATCTTCAAAAGTTATCATGTAAATTTTGTCAAAATTTTAATATGTTACATTTACAGTATACAAGTATTTATTAATTTTGCTACAATAACTAAATACTAAATACTAAATATATAAAACAAAATTTAAAATACTATTCTATATTCAATTTCTTAATGGTTATTTCTTTAGCATACAAATGATTGTGCAGGCAAATCATCTTCTGCTAATTCAAACTTAGCATTGTAGGCCTTAATATCGAGTGAAGAGTATATAATTACCTTAATTTTTATGTGTAATTGTAATTTTAATTTTTAACTTAAATTTAAATCACTTTATTGCAACTTATCATATGCATGAGTATTATTTATTTTGTCATCCTAACAAACTTAATCAAAAGACCTGTAAGTTACTAAATTAGTAGAAAACATAAAAGAAGCTTTTCTTCTTTTTTGATTCTCAAATCATAATGAAGTTTTTGGTTGCTAATGGTCTAAACTCTCATATTAGAACCTTTGTGATATCTACACCAGATGATGCAGAACCTCTTAGACGATTAGTCCAAAGAAAAGGAAGAAATCGATTATGAGCACGAATCCAATCCCTAGCCCAATTATGTCTCTATAACCCCCTATTTCCACCCCCCATTCTCGTTTCCCTGCTTCTTTTCAGTGTTTGTTCATGTTTGTGTTTGTGTATATGATGTTGTTACTTCATATAAGTGTGATTTTAAGGTTTGATTTCTATGGTATTTCGAGGATTTCAAAATGTGGGTATTTTTCTTGGGATTGATTTTTTCAATTTGAGGAGGGAAAGATTGAGCCTTTGATCGATTGTTTTGGAGAATTGGGAAATACTATGTTAATTGCATTCCTTTTGCTTTGCTGTGATACATTTGGCTTGATTATATTGTTTTGTTTTTGGGGAAATTGATTTTTGGCAGGATTATAAATCTCCTTATCAGGTCTCAACATGTAGTAGGTTGGATGTTGCTTTCTCTTAGTTATGATGTTGCTTTCTCTAGGATGAAGCTAAGGGAGAGATAAGATAAGAGGGTGAGGGTGAAGGGGAAGTAGATGTTGATGGTGAAGTAGAGGAGCATGAGGATGTTAATTTTGAGAGTGAAGTTGAGATGCGGGAGGTAGAACCTGATCTTGGAGAAAGTGAGGGTGAAAGGGACCTTAGGTTCTCCCCCACCCTGCCAGAGATTATTACTAGTCTATCATGATCTAATGCTCTTAATTGCTTCAAACTCTTCACAAATTGATGAGGGAAAAAATTAGCGAAAAGAAGCAGAAATTAATAATATGAACTTGCCTTAAGAAAAAAAACAGTGCCATTTATGTTATGTGCAATGCCTTCAATGAGTAAAGAGGACAACAAAGGAGCAGTTGTGACTTGTTTTTTAAGTGGATTAATCCTTCTCCCGCTGACATAAGCATCAACAATAGTCATCTGTAAAAGAAATATGTTGCTATTAGTGTGTGTAGGAATCCAAAAATGGAGGTTCGTATCACTAGAAAATGTTTTCCAACAACAAATAATCAGCAGTAGGACTAAGTACTTTTTCCATGCAAATGACACTGAAGTTTACAATCATTTTACAACATTCGTGGAAGTAATTGATATTATACATGGAATACAACCCAAGTATTTACATGTTTTAAGACCTTCAATAAATCACCACAATCATCACCATCTGATGATGAACTACAAAAGGAAATAACAGAAGAGTTAAAAACCTTTACAAAGAACAAGTCGCATCAATGAAAGACACAAAACTACTGGAACATAGACACCATACCACCACCATCCTTTGTCATGTCTCCAACCATAATCTCGCCCAAAAGTACCAGATTCCCCAACATGTCGTCATCCAAAATTTCGATGCTGCTACCCAGCACTAACCTGCGTCAATTTTTAAAATTAAAATTTTTATCTCATAAATTTTATTTAAAAAATTAAAATTTAAATAATTAAAAAGGAAAAGGTGTCATATCTCATAAAGTGCTTCTGCGGTAGAAATTCTACTTTCCATTAATGACCTTCTGATAATTATTATTTTCCATTATACCCTCAACTAATAGAAAACAAGTCTAACATATCGTCTTCTTTGTTATAATTTGAATTTATATTACTAATAACATATTTTTTATGAAATATTTTATTTATATTTTCTTACTTTAATTTAATATTTTATTATTTATAATTTTAAATTTATATGAATAATAATATTTTTTAATTATTTGTACTACAATTAATATTTTATTAAATCAATAAACTTTTTAGTCATTTTACCTCCAATTTTAAAATTATTGATTAAAGCTCAATTTAGTGATATATTTTGATAATTATATTTTAATATAAATTTTTGGGATAAAAATTTAAAAATGCTTAATTTTAAAAACATTTTCAATTCAGTTCCAACTTTTATAAAACTTTCAATTTAGTAATTAAAATTTGATCATCATTCCCTTTAAAAATGTGTTGAACTGACAAACAAAGTCATCTTATCTAGTGCATAAGGCTCTTGCTTTACAAGGGTCTAAAGAAGGTAATAACATACTCAACTTATTTTTATATTTTTACAAAGAGGTTGTTTTAGTGGTTTGAAAATGTGATCTTATGGTCACAAATTAGCATCTTTATCGATTTTTCTAAGACTGAATATTGTTGAGCATGACAAATACTGGAATGAATTTGCAAACAACGAAGTGGTATGTCAGTTTTGCAATATTGCTTTGCTTACTTAACTGACAAACTTAATTCTTCAAAAAATCAAGTGGGATCTTAAATGTTGAGTGCGTTGTCCTACCACCAGGAAGGACCAATGCTGCAATACCTGATCGCAATAGCAATTGTAGCATGGCCCTGTGATCATAAAACTGCAAGAAGCGCTTTGTACAAAAAAGTTTTCCCAATTCCACCTAGACCATTAATAAAAAAGTTGCTACCATTTGAATCAAAATTTTATTATAAAACTAAATCAAATTTTTATTTTTGTTCCCTATTCAACCTTGAATGTAATAACAAATCTTCTGGATCAATGTGTATATTTTTCTCACTTTGTGTTTCTATAATAGGATGCTCATGCATGATAATCAACTGTAAAATCATATTAAGCAAATTTATAATCACTCAAGCTCTTTCCCATTTGTTTTGGGGATTTATTAATATCCTGGAGGGTCATTCTTGTAACGTCCTCAGATGTATATGCATTATATGAGGAAACATGCTAGCAATCAGAACAAAGATAGTCTTTTAATGTTTCCTAAACTTGGCGATGATTCGTCGGTGAACAATAGAGCAGGAGCGTAACAAATAAAATTTTAAATGAAGCTGGCATTTGAAATAAAGTAGCCTCCTCTAGAGTTTGTTCTATATAAGAATCAGACACTAGCAAGCCTAATTTTAGTGCAACCTCCCTAAAAATAGCTTGTTTTTTCACCATCAATAGTCAATAAGTGATCAAATGATATTGACCCTTTAACATGCATAAGTAATAACCTTAGGAAATACCTCTCTTCTTCTTAAGGGTCAACAATAACTGATACTTGTCAATTGCATGATATTTTAGGGTTTAATTTGTAATGTATTTAGTGTGCATTTAGGGTTTAATTATGATAGTTTGAGTGTTTTAGTGTTTTTGTGGGTTAGTATGAGTCTTTAAGCTTAATTGTTATATTTTTTAGGTACCTTGATGGGTTTGCTAGTGCTTCAGGGTAAACAGTGAAGAACGAAGAAGATTTTTACGAGTTTTCAGGCCAAAAGCATAGGTCACGATCATGGAATTGCAGGCCACGGTCATGACAGAAAGGAAGATCTAGAGCAGCCAGGCCACAATCGTGCACATGAAGCTACGATTGTTACAGAAAGGTTAAAGAGTTGGCCGTGATCATGGCAGGTAGGGCCACATTCTTGGCTTGCCTCGGGCTAATAGAAAAACTCAAGTTTCGCAAGCTTTTTTGGACTGTTTCGATCCCAGCTTTGACCTAGAGCCTTAAAAGTATAAATAGTACATCACAAGCCAAAATGAGAGTAGAGAGAGAGAGCCTTGAAAGAATTTTAAGCAGCCACCTAATGAAACCCTAAAAGAGACCTTGAGAGATTGAGAAAGAGACGAAGGAAGAGAGAAGAGGAAGATAACGTAGACACGATGTACTTCCCAGATTAAGAAACTGTCCAAAGTCGCGGCCTCCCATCATCCCATTATAGTTTTGGTTCCTATGTATTTCAATTTTATTTAATTATAGAATTGATATAGATAGTTGATTATATACTATATTGTGGTTGATGTTCTATATTCACCTGTGGATTATTATTTTTGATTTAACGAAATCTAATCATTTTAAGTGTTCATTGAATTAATTGTGATTTGTTTTACACTCAATATCTCGATAATAAACTGAGAGGGTGAATAGAGAGAAAATGATTAATTTGGGCTAACGAGAGTTAGGTAGATTAATAAATTCATAATAAAATCAAGTAGGTAAATCTTGTGTAGAGAGATCACATTAAGTTTCCAATTGTTTATTAGAGAACTTAAAAACTAATTAGGTTTTGGATAGGTTGGTAATTGAGAGATTACAACCTCCTATAATTTGATTAGGGTTTATACTTTACGGTTCCATTATAACCTGAGAGAGAGTAGTTGACCTCAGGATCTTTTAGAATCGTTAATTCAATAAATCATAATTAGTTAGGCTGTCATTAAAGATAGGTAATTTTCCCTTTCTCTCTGTCGGTAAACTCATTAGGTGGAACTTGGGTATCTGATCATTGTTCGTTAATTGGCTAAATTCCATTACTGTTCAATTTCATATTTAATTTGTTTATTATCATTGTGATTGTTTTTAATTCCAGGTTAATTGTTAATTGTTATTTTTATGGATTGATTTGATTTATTTGGTATAGTTAATTCTTGTGTTTTAAGTTATTGTTTGTTAATTTTTGTTTAGTAGTACTTCCGACCTTAGAGTTAGGACTAGTTAGCCCTCCTTGTGGGATTGATACCTTAGGTACTATGTAAACGACTCGTGCACTTGCGGAATTTACTAAGGTTATAAATAGTAAAACTTAGCGCATTTAACCTTATGATCAGTAACCAACCTTCCTATAACTTTCCTTCGACTGCTTTCTGACCATGTTCTTGTTTTTGGGGTCCAAATAATATGTTCTGGAAAATCTTTATAAAAAAATTTCAGCTTTTCAACTTTTTTATTTGTCAAATTCATTTTGAAAATTTTAGTTAAAATTGTTCTTGAGAAGTCAAATTTTCTCAACAAATGGGACAAATTTGAATTTTTTTCAAAGGAGATAGATTGTTTATTAGGAAGATGAACCTAAAGCACATAAACTGATGGACTCATCTTTGCTAGATGAAACTTATATATACGCCAAAAACTTCAAGAGGCAAAATTCAAAAACCTTCCTGGAAATTATTGATTTCATCAATATCAACATTAGTCTGTTGATCAACAATACCAAAATTAATAAGATTATAACCCTTGAAGACATACTTATATAAGTATATAACAAGCTTAATAGTAAAACATATTTCAACATTTATATGGCAATTAATGAGAAGCAAAAGATACGAACTATGAGGAACCAGCCATCTTTTATCAACCTCATACTTACAAATCTTTACTTTTCAGCCATCATCTCTCCTTCTATAACAAGCATAACGATCCTCACCATGGATAGCAAAAGGGGTAAAAATTTTAGGAAAATGGTTCTTCCAGACACCATTTCTCATGCAAGGGCTGTCTTTATTCATATGACTATAAGGACCGTGGATCATGTGTTTAATCACAAGAGAATATAACCATGAATTTTAAATAGGGTCTCGTATTGCAACAGATATGATTTGGTCATAAGATTTTGGATTAAGTAATTTAGAATGCAACTTAAGTATCAGCAGCAAATGAGCATGAGGGAAACCATACTTTTGTAACTCAATAACATAAACATATGCGGCAACCTCTCTAAAAATCTATTTCTTGATTAGTTCATTCTTAAAGATCTCAAATGTAGCTCTAAAAACTCTAGCCAATAAATTAGGCCTATCTTATGGCTTTTCATGAAACTTAAGATTTTCCTAAATCTCCTTCCACATTGGGTTACAAGTCATGGTGAGGAAAATGTCAGGTTTACCATGCTTCTGTACTCTAGCCATTGCATCAAGATAACGACGTTTCATGTCTCTTAGACCATCGACAAAAGAAGCTAGGAGCAATACTCGACGGCCAATTCAGTAACCTTCATTCTGACCGATGACAATAGTATCCAAAACACCCTACAATATCTTTATCCTTATCTCATTTTGCCTCTTTCTATGGAAATCGAGTCTAGATGTTTCAATCTTTATATAAGCACCTATAACAAATTACTGAAGTAGCCTTAAGTATGGAATAACATTGACTAATCAAGTTCTCTTATTTGGAGCCTATAACAATAGTACTCTCTAACAAAAACAGTGTCATCTTCACGTAATTCTTGACCAACAACTAAAAATTATATAAAGAAATTAAATAAATAAAAGGATAAGGCTAGACATCACTATAAAAATGATATAGGAAAGAAAAACTTGCTTGTATTCTCCATATTAAATAGAGTAGATGGATCAACAAAAGAATTGAAATTAATGTCACGTCTGTCATTTGAAGCAGTATTCCTCATTCTCTTTGAAAACAACCTCTTAATTCCACAATGCCATCCAGATTTACCACGAGCAAATAAAAGAGGATATTGAAGGGGATCATAAAAGGCATAGTAAGAATGGATTCTATAACTTGTGCCTAAATGACTATAGACTTGGATGTGCGGAGATTTATCAACCCTTTCATCATCCACCTCAATCCATATAATAGCTACTTGTGATGGAGTAGGAAGATTGTACACGTTGATCAAGGCTAGGAAACACCTCAAGACTATTATACGAGTCAAGTGTCAGAATGACCTTAATACTCTGGAAGAATTTAATATAGGGATTATGTTCTAGGACTGTCATAATCAATTTTAATGTATCCTCACAAAATTTATCATAAATTTTTGTCCTTCTTTTAAGTTCCCCATCAGTATCAAAAAAATAGAGTTGGATACTAGACATTCTATCAGTTGTCGAAACTAAACTGCAAGGAGATGATAAACTTAACCTTAAACATGAAATGTATAAACACTTTTCTTATTTTTTGTTAACTCTCGATCATACCTAGTTCCATACAAAGTAAAAGCCACATTATTATTACACGACAAACATTCTTCCTGAAATGCTCAGACTCTGCATCACCATCAATTAATAATCCTCTTAGAGTATATGACGTTTAACAAGCAACAATGGAAATCTCTCCTGACGAACAACAAAATGATGGGGATTCTAAATAGAATATTTTTGCATCACAATGCTCACAGTTGGGAACAAAAGAAAACTGTAGAGGTGTAGTAAGATAATTCTTTAGGCATGCTAATTTTGACTAAAAACGATGATGGTTTATCCCTAAAAGGATTTATAAAAGGGTTTATCACTTTAAGGAGCAATAATAATAGAAAAGTACATAGAATATAGCTAAGAAGATTTATACCTTGAACCTCAACAATTACCATTGAGGTGGATAAAACAAAAGAGGAAGATATATTTGGACAATCTAAATTGTGATACATATTATTAGACACTTGAACTGATGATTTTGTACTGACAACTTCCCCAAGCCGAAGAGATGAATGATTCACACTTGCATGATCCACGCTAAAATCAGTAGATGGATTTTATACCAGTTGACTATTAGATGTATGAAGAAATAATTGTTCATCTACAATAATGCTATGGTAGAATAAACCGGGTGATCACGAACTGATTGGCATTAATGTTCTCCTATGGATAACTCGGGTCAATCTAAATTATCTGTCATTTTGGACATATCAGTTTTGCACCTCTTATTTATACGACCAAAAAAAGACAAAGTAATTAATAATTTGTATATACAATATAAAATTCAACTCACTCAGTAATTCTAAACAAAAAAAGATAGAGTAGCATTATTCTTCTTTACAACATAAGCTTCTCGACGTAGATATAGAAGCTCACGTTTTTCATTTTCTGGCATTTTAGCATACTTTTTATGCATCTTGGCATTTCTATCCATCTTTGAAAGTAGACAAACCTAGAACGAAGTGAAAAATAACCAACAACTATACACACTAAAAAGATATTGAAAAAATGATCATATTGAACGAATAAAAACATATATTTTATTTTAAATTGAATACAGTTTACTATTTTAAAAAAAGTTAATATATTTGGTATTTAGTTATTATAGTAAAATTAATAAATACTTTTATATTGTACATGTAACCATAATCAAAGTTTACGAATAATTCAAAAATGCCATTGGAGTAATTTTTAAAATTTTATCTGCTGGATATCGTGATAGTGTGACTAAAGTCGTATGTTTGGAGCTAAAATAAAGGTCTCTGATGACTAGTGGTGTATGACGATAAATAATTAATGCAAAAGTTTGGGTCATAATAATAATTCAAATATTTTAATCTTTTAAATAAAAATTAAACTTTTCACATTTTAAAAATGGATATTAATTTGTTGACTTTTATAAGATGTTTTAATTATTATAGAAAAGGCTTATTTGACTTTTAAACTTTAAATCATTTTAAAAACAAATACATTTTGAGAATTGTTTGTAGTAAATTTACTATAAATCATATATATATTTTTTGAAATTTTACTTAAAATAGTTAATTTCTTTTATATTTAAAATATATTATATGTTAAATTTATTTTGTAAAATATTTTTATTTTTAATAAAATAACATATGGTTTCATATTGTATCACGCATTAGTAAAAAATTTTTAAACAACTTACATGATAACTTTTGAAGATTCTTAAAAATAAATATATGCATATATAATACTATATATATTTTTTGTGCAAAAAAATATATTATGATCATATTAAATGAACTACTAAATACTAAATATATAAAATAACATTTTAAAAACTATTCTATATTAAATTTTAAAAAAATATATTTATTATAAATTGAATATAGAATAGTATTTTAAATTTTATTTTATATATTTAGTATTTAGTATTTATTTACATACTAAAATCTTAAAAAAAATTTACATGATAATTTTAGAAGATTGTCAAAAATAAATATGTGCATATATAATATTGTCTTTATATATCTCTGGTGCGAAAAATCTATTATGATCATATTGAATGAATAAAAAAATATTTATTTCCAATTTAATATAGAATATTATTTTAAATTTTGTTTTATATATTAAGTATTTAGTTATTATAGCAAAATTAATAAATACTTGTATACTGTAAATGTAACCGTATTAAAAATTTTCAAAAAAATTTAGATCATAACTTTTGAAGATTCTTAAAAATTAATATATGCATATATAATATTGTCTTTAAATATTTTTTGGTGCAAAAAATCTATTATGATCGTATTGAATGAATTAAAATAAATATATTTTTTTAAATTGAATATAGAATAGTGTTTTAAAATTTATTTTATATATTTAATATTTAGTTATTATAGAAAAATTAGTAAATACTTGTATACTGTAAACGTAACATATTAAAAATTTTAAAAAAATTTACATGATAACTTTTGAAGATTCTTAAAAATAAATATATGCATACAAAATATTGTCTATATATATTTTTGGTGCAAAAAATCTATTATGATCATATTTAATAAATTAAAAAAATATATTTATTTTAAATTGAATATAAAATAATATTTTAGAATTTATTTTACATATTTAGTATTTAGTTATTATAGCAAAACTAATAAATACTTGCATACTGTAAATGTAACCATATTAACAATTTTAAAATTTTTTACGTCATAACTTTTGAAGATTCTTAAAAATAAATATATGCATATATAAAATTGTCTTTATATATTTTTGGTGCAAAAAAAATCTATTATGATCATATTGAATGAATTAAAACAAATATATTTATTTTAAATTGAATATAGAATAGTATTTTAAATTTTATTTTATATATTTAGTATTTAGTATTTAGTTATTATAGCAAAATTAATAAATACTTGTATACTGTAAATGTAACCATATTAAAAATTTTACATCATAACTTTTGAAGATTCTTAAAAATTAATATTTGCATATATAATATTGTCTTTATATATTTTTGGTGCGAAAAAATCTATTATGATCATATTGAATGAATTAAAATAAATATATTTATTTTAAATTGAATATAGAATAATATTTTAAATTTTATTTTATATATTTAGTATTTAATATTTAGTTATTATAGCAAAATTAATAAATACTTGTATACTATAAGTGTAACATATTAAAATTTTAAAAAAAATTACATGATAACTTTTGAATCAGATTATTGCCGAAAGAAGGTTGTTATAAGAAATTTGAATCTAATAGAGGATTTGTGCAATGGAACAAGATTAACATGTTGACAGTTAAAAGAGCACACAATTTCTTCAGAGATTATTTTTGGACTTCATAAAGTAAAATTTGTTTTCATACCTAGGATTCCTCTATAATATTCTGAAAATGATAAGAATGAAATATCTTTTGTAAGAACACAATTCCCTGTTCGCTATGTTTCATGATGACCATAAATAAGTCCCAAGGTCAGACGTTTGATTATATAGGAATTTATCTTCATCAACTCGTATTTTACATGGACAATTGTATATTGCTTTGTCAAGAGCTAGAACTCCTGAATTGATTAAAGCTCTAATTATTCCAGGCACTTTTGAGTCTTTAAAAAATGATCACAAAACAAGGAATATTGTATTCCATAAAATCTTCCAGTTGGCTAAATTATAACGTATAAAATAGGAAAAAGGTATATCAATTGTTCTATTAAAGTGTAGTTGTATTATTCTATTTACAAAATAACTTTTTTATGTTAATGTTTTCTTAACCTTTTTTTTTTTGGTAGGATGGAAAAGCATTTATTAATCAAGGATATTTTACTATGTGCTAAATGGTGGTCATGCAAAGTAACCATCCAAGAAAAACAACAAATTACGACATCACCTAACAAGCCGTCCAGGAGACAAAAGTTTATCTTTTTCGATTAAGAGGTATAACAATTATACTTTTTTCATTTAACATTTTTCTTTTTACATTAACTTTAGAAAATAATAGTTGACCTAGCTATCAAATCAAAATTTCTATATATTTCTTTATAGTACTACTCTAGTCATAAAATATTTGAGCTTTTTTCTTTTTATTTCCATGCCCTTTTCTATGAAATGTGGCTACCATTTTTATTTTAAAATTTTATTATTTCAATGTGTCAAAATTTGAATTTGTTACTTTTCTTTGTTACTTGAATAATTTAGCTTTTTTTATTTTTTTTTAAAAAAAAGGGATGACGTATCGAAGCTATCATATTTAACAATGATATTCAAATAATGAGCCCCATTTTGCAGTCTTACAAAAAAATATGTCATTTCTAATGCCATTGTCAGGCCAATTCCACCTCAGTACCAAGTTGAAGACTTGAAAATTCAATTGATTATTACAAGTCGCACTATTATCAAGCCTGTAATTGATGACGACATCATCCAACCAAACAAATTCATCTATAAATCCTTTACAAATCTCGTAATGTTTATCAATAACAAGGAAAAATCAGTCGGTTAGATCTTTTATCTGTTTCTCTCAACAATCTTTTTCCTTCCAATATATTTGAATATACTTATCATATGATAGATATTTTGGCTTCCGTTATTCAAGTTTTGGATGTAAGACACATCAACAAAACTGGCAAAGTTTTGACTGTTTAAAAAATTTTTCTTGCTAACAAACAGTATTTTTTATTCCCTATTATTCTTTACAACTAATGAACTCCAATAACATTTGATTCTTTTGACATTTTTCATTTTTATATTAGACTATGGGATGCTTTTGTTACAAATGAAGGCCAAATAAATTGTACAGGCCTTGCATACTTATCCAGTGCATGTCTGTCGTAGGCTAAAAGTTCATTTTTATAATGATAATTCTATTTTCATTTTTTTCATACTATTATAGTTTTTATATTTATCCTTGTATTTTATTTTTAGGCTTATGATTTAAGAATTTCAGGTGTTACATCATCCATATGGTTTAATTTTGCAATTCTCATTGATCTGCCAATATATGAAGTTGTAGATTTTAAGAATTGATACTTCCTTATTTCTCATCTTTAGTTTTCCAACAAACAAACTTCTGTTCACATTTTTAGATGTTTTTATGGTTACGCTTATAATTACCATTTTTTAAGGCCTAATAAAATAACAAGTAGCTAAAAGACTTTGTTACCCAGCAAGTTTACCTCAAATATGATCCTGATGTATCTTTTACATCAAATCCAAAAATTTCAAAGATCATTTTCCTAAAGTCCACCGACAAGGTACATTCATTTGATATTATATAATGTACTTTCTTTCTCACCTATTTTCTATCTAATCTAAATATTCCTAACAAACATCTATTTGTATCTTTCCAAACAACATGGATTAAAGCTCGTATTTCCTTTCAACACATTCTACAAAAATATTGGTATATGAGCTGCAAAAAATGTTTTCACCCTATCGCAGCTACATATGGGGTTACATTTACATACAATTCTTGGAAGAAGAAATATCTAGCTGATCCCAAGTTCAAAACATGTCCTTATGTGATTTTAACACATTCCCAAGATACTTGTATGTTAACTTAAATTTAAGATTGTTCATATCAATTCTAAGTACAAGTTTCTAATATTCTTTATTTATTCAACTGTACATTTTCTCATTTACTTTTCCTTTCTAAATGTAGATGCCAGTTGGATGTTGATTTCACTGACAACAAAGGAATTGTCACAGCATCCATTTTTGGTGAACTAGCCAAAAATCTTTTGAACTTAAGTGCAGTTGAAGCTGTGCAGTATTACAACCAGGTTATATTTTTATAGTTATTCCAAATAAAAATAAATTTGATTATTTTTTATAACATCTTTATTATATGACTAATGATTTACACTTTTCTCTTTAGTAAGAAGAATATCAATTTTCCTCTTAATAAGGTTCATGCTGAATTGAAAATAAAACCTCTTGTTCATATGAAACCTATTCACATGCAATCATCAGGCAGGAGATAGTGCTTCACTGTTATTTATTACATCCAGACTAATGATGTTGAATTAGAGGGAGGCTCAACTTCAAGCGAAAAAGTAGATAATGACAATGATGAAACAAGACTCATAACTATTTTAAGTACCTATCATTATTTATTCAAGCATATTTTTCATATTATATTCATCAAACTATTTCAACTCTCCTTTTTTTCACCCCTCACATATCAAATAAATCGTGTGCTAGTATTGAACCAGAGCTGCTAATAACTTTCAGTTTTTGGTTGATGATTGCACCAAAAACTACAATCATGAATTCTAAAGACACTTCGCAATAGCTAAGTATATACCTTGTCTTAAAGATTCATTATTACTAGTATTTTACATCTTACCCTTCAAACTACTTCATAAATTTAGTTATGAGCATTTTATATAACTATATTTTAACGTAGACCAATTCACCTATGTGATTACATTTATCCTTATTAGTTCTTGTGTGCAAATTAAATAATTGTCTATTATTTATTATGTTTATTATGTTTTCTTCCCACACTTAGATTCTTCTTTTTTTTCCCTTCCAACCCAAACTAATCTCTACTCAAATACTTTGGTTTTTTATATTTTCAGAAGACAATTTTGTTTCTTCTTGAGGAGTTAGACAATGTCTTTTAAAAGATTCGAAGAAATTGGACCAGAGTTGACGTCAACCTCAGATGTTCCTATTGATGACCGCAAAAAAAACCCAGATTATCATAAACTTTTCACCATATGTTAATTAACCATATAACTTTTATTAACGATTAATTAAAGTTGCCACCTCATAAGGTAAACTAGAGACTTATACCTATTATTTGCTTTATTCGTATCTTTTTTCTCCCTTTTTTACTATTCCACATGATCCAAAAATAATTGTCCAATATACTACAAATATATAAGAAACAACCCATTGATATTACCCAAGCAAT
>JANQBM010391458.1:0-18981 GCA_025594535.1 Erythroxylum domingense
AAAAAAATTTATACCGACTTTTGCTAAGTAATTAGTGAAGAGTTAAGTGATGTGACACGCCACCTTCGTGGGGCACGAATCCGGGTATCACTATCGATATCGGGTTCGGGTCCAGCGGAAGTTGGGGTGTTACATTTACACGTTGGAAAAACAAAACCGTGAGGGCGCGAGGCCTTAGAGACCGAGGCCCAAAGCGGACAATATCTTCAAGCGGGTGGTCTGGGCTGTTACAAAGGTACGCCATAATCTGCCGTCCTGTTTCGTTATTTGCAGCCTAATAATTGGATTTTGCCTTTAGGTTAAGTTTGCTTAACTATCTACTTGAATGCACAGTCCCATTGGATTGAGAGTTGTGAAAAGTTTGGAGAGGGTTAGAGATTTGAGGATTGTTAGAGAGAAGAGAGAGGATAGTGAGGTTTTGAGTTTAGAAAGAGAGTGAGAGAATGGAAAGTGAATGAAAAATGAGATTAGATGTAAATATATAGGTGTGGAAGGGTTTTGAGGGGTAAAATTGGATAAATTGAAGTTAAAAATCACATGTTCTCATTTTTGTAGACCACAATTGTGGCCCTGCAAAATCTTGCAATTATCTGATTTTTGTCATTTCCTCATTTCAATCCTAAGATCCTTCCTTAACTTATTATTTACAACATTTCTTCATTTTGCTTGTTTTCCATATCATCCTATGTTAAATTGATCCTCAATTCTTCTAAGATAATTGCTAGAAATTAAAACACACACAAATGGAATTTGAAACCTTCCTATCGCAAAAGATGAAATAAGAAATGATAAAAATAGTAGATTGCCTCCCATGTAATGCTTCTTTTATCATCAGTAGCTCGACATACATTTTTTGCTCATGGTTATTTAAACGAGTCATTCAATGGTGGTGTGATCATGGATTTCATAAAGTATAGGTGAATCACCAGACTGCTCTTTCTACTAACTTTCTTCTTTAACTTCTTCATTCGTTTTCACATCTTTGGTTGGGATTGTGGTTGCTCGAATGAGTCTTTACACATGCACCCTTGCTCAAATTCTTGATAAGACTCATTGTTTTTCATAGTATTGACAGATTTGTGAAGATGGCTGTTAACTTTGGACACCTCGAATGACCCCCACTTTTAAAGTCAATTTGCCCCTATTGACGTCTATAATCAATCAGGCAGTGGCCAAGAATGGCTGTCCAAGCATAATTGGTGTTTCTATGTCTTCTTCGATGTCCAAAATAATAAAATCCGTAGGGAAGGTGAATTTGTCGATCCTAGCTTGGACATCTTTAATTACCCCTATAAGATGATGGACTGATCTATCCGTCATTTCAAGACACATCTTAGTGGGCGCGATCTCGCATAACTCCAATTTTTAACACAATTTTGTTATAGTAGTGCTCTAAAGGCAATCACCTTTAGCATTTTTGCATAAACTTTATTTTGATTAATAAAGCAAAAGCAATTTTTTCATTAATTTGATATTCGTTTATATATAAATTGATATTGATCTTAAATCGAATTAATGAAGTCCATGATACAAAATATAGCATGAAGGAAATCATGATGAGATTATGATAATGAGATTCCTATCATGTGCAATTATGTAAGTATCTAAATAATCCTTAGTCATAGGATTAATAAGACAGGACATTATTAATCCAAACAGACTAGCACATATTATACTGCTTGATTTGATCAAGCAGTGGATCTTATAGACTGTAAGCATGAGATGTTTAGAGTTAATATGTGGATGCTTACTAAAGGTAGTAAGTACATCAGATGACCCGCTATGAGATTATCATATGAATGATCTATCGAAAGTCAACGATTAATCTCATTATAGCAATGGTGCAAATATTCTTAGACTTCAGGTACTCAAGGATATCTTGGATACGAATCCTGTGCTTTTAAATCATTCATTGTTTTCTCAAGATGAGGTCGCTCTTAGGGTGGTAAATAGGTACAGCTATTTGTATTCGAAGGTAATTGGGTAGTCAATAAAGGATTCACCGCTCTTGATAGAAGGAGATGATACCCAATTGGGTAGTCAATAAAGGATTCACCACTTTTGATAGAAGGAGATGATACCCACGACCTCTTGTTAGGGTCATTACTCAGGAGTCTCTAGCTAGAGCAATTATGTGTCATGAAGAGAGCCTTCAATGACACATAGAGTAATGAGATCCCAAGATAAGAGCTAACATCACTTAGACTAGATGTGATGAAGTTAGTCTAGTGGGAGTTGACACATATCCCATACTCTAAACCAAATGGGGTATAGTATGGTAAAAGGATGAATTGTATGGTAATTGTCTATGGAAAGGTTCATAAGTTGGATAATTAACTATCGAAGAGTTCGTGTGTTAATCCACTTATATTATGAGAAATTGGCATCATGAAACCCTTCATGATTTGATTGAATTAAGAGTTAATTTAAGTTCTTAAAATAATCGAGAACTAAAGGGTCACACGTATAAAAGATCAGATGAAAAACAAGTATGTATGGCCTAATTTAAGCAGTCCACGAATGCGGCCAAAGGTGAGATAGGCCACAAAGTGAGTTCTTCACTTATATACAAGATCTTCTTCCACTTCTTACACACTTAAGTGAGAGAGAAAGGGCTCTAGAAGAGTTCTAGAGAGAGTGAGAAGAGTTCTTAAGTTATCTTAATGCAATTTATGCAATTTTTGTATAAACCAACATGCATGCAAGTAACCTTGATCTATCTCCTATTTGAACATCTACTTGAATTCATCAAGTTTGGTGTTCTGAAACCCTTACACATTATTTCATCTTCCTTTTTTGTGTGTTCTTAGATGATCAAGGAAGGGTTTGGTGTTTGCAACAACCCAAACAAGGATAAGAATTAAGAAAGGAGGAGATACATAAGGTAAAAAGTTTATATTCCATATTCTTAGATACATATCCTTAAATGCATGTATGATTCTGTGGTTTCTGAGTTGTCATGGTGTTGGAATCTTGATTCAGACACTTCCGTTGCATATGTATGCATATGATGCATGCAACCATAGCTAACCCGACTGTGGTATCAGAGTAAGTTTATGCATGTATTTGATGGTGTATTAAACATATTCAAAGTGTTTGCTGGGTTATGACTGACATACATGTTGTTTTGGAATAATTCGTGTAAAATATAGAAATTTTTTTTCTCTGTTTTTTTTGTCAAAAATATTTATAAGATGTTATATTATGTTTCTGAAAAAGGAAATTGCAATTGAATGTTATTTTCTATTTTATTTCGAATTAATATCCAGATTATTCATATGTTGATTTCTGGAAATTTTTGGAAAACTGAATGCATGCACTGTTTTTGAAAATTTCATAATAATTCTAGAAAATTGTTTTTCTATTTTTATTTCATAGAAATGTTTATAAGGTGTTATATTATGTTTCTTAAAAAAAAACAATTGCATGTAATTTGCTATTTTATTACGAATTTAGTTTCATCCTGATGCATGTATGAAGTTATGGAAATTCTGGAAATGTGATGAACATGCATGCATGTAAATTATATATTAATTTTTATAAAAATTATTTTTATAAATTTTATGCTAGCACATACAAGATGAGATCTTGCCACGTGTATGAGATGCGTGATACTTGTTGTTAAAGTGGTTTTCTTATGCATGCATGATGTAATGTTATGACAAGAGTTAGAAGTTATATGTTAAGTGTCATACACATGTGATGTGTTGACTTATTCCTTTTAATTAATAAATAATTACTAAGAATTAGGTTCTGGAATTTTTTATCAGACATATTTGGAATGTGTATAACACTCTAGAATTTTTCTAGAATTAATTGACTTTGATTCAATTAACAAATAAAGTAAAAGTCAACATTGATAAACTTTTTGAAAGTTGATGGAGTTGACTTACTTAATAACTTATAATGTATGTATTTCGGTTATGAGACCTAAATAAGGTTCTTATGTGATAAGAAATGTATTACTTTGATGACAATAACATGTTTTATGTATGTGCTTGAAATTAGGTTATGGAAATTTTCCAAACATCGAATTAGTCTCTTTAGTGTCTGGTAGGTTCACTTATTTATCTTGACGATTTTAGCCGTCACGATAATTTTAGCTTGTGCCAAAATTGTTTAGATAAATTCGAGATGACCTAGGTATATTATAGATGACTAATTGATGTATGTGAATTTTGGAAACCCTAAGGATTAATTTAGAATTAATCCAAGTAGAGCATAACATTTCTAGTGTGACTAGATAATGGCATACAAACTAGGATTAAAGTGTTTAATCTGAAAATCAAAATAATTGAATTTTAAGGTTCCTAATCGAATCACATTCATAATTCATATTAGCTAAGACTAACACTAGTACCTGATTAGGTTCAAGAGTTGAATCAAATCATGAACTTTCGATGCATAGTCAAGTCATAACCTAAATGAAACCTCCTTTCTGTGATACATGCATTAGATGCATTTTAAGGGTAGTTATGGACATAGGCTCAATTCAATTAAGTTGTCCATAATCTAAATGTATATGTGATATATATAATCAAGATCATCCTAGTATTGATGAGACCAATGGATAAATCCCTCAACCAAATATTAGGACTTACGCTTTCCATTGATATGGAAAGAACTAGAGTTCTTTTAGAGTTGGGTTACTAGGCAAACTCAAGCCTACTCTACACGAATATGTTCAAACCATGGAAATTAGATTTTTGAATTACTGGGTTGGTCCTAACTGGAAGCATTGATTTGTTAGGCAAACCCAAGGTTAACGTGGATAGAGGCGAAGTTGGGTAATATATATAGGATGTATACAAATCAAGAGTTGATGACCCAATGAATGTGCGTCAAATCAACAGTTGATGGCACAAGTCGATAGTTGCATAATTGAATGCAAATGGTATGAATGATACCTACTGATTAACCTAAGGTGGCTTGTTAGGTAAACCTAAGGTCATTATTGGTGATATCGGATATTGACCCATTAAGAAAACTATAAGATTTCTTGAATTCGTAGTGAGGGCTATATATTTGAATTAGAATAATGGGACCTATAATGCATGAGATTAAAGTCCTTATTGATATGCATTAATGTACATTTTAACACTTTCCCTTATTCTTCTAGGTCATTGAATTGCACGATGTCATCTAGTGTGAACTTACGCTCCCTATTAGATTCCAACAAAATTATAGGACTCAACTTCTTCGATTGACTACAGAATTTGAGAATTGTTCTCAAATCTGAAAAACTAGCATATGTCCCAGATGGACCACTTCCTGATCCCCCTACTGTCGATGCATCTGATGAAGATCAGAAAGCTTATAAGAAGCTACATGATGATAGTGATTTGGCTAGCTGTATAATGCTAGCCTCTATATCACCATAATTGCAAAGCAGCATGAGGCTATAGATGCTCATACCATAGTCTACCATCTAAGGGAACTGTTTAATGAGTAAGCTCAGTCTGAAAGGTTTGAGACCTCTAGGTTGCTTTTTCATTCTAAGATAGCTGAGGGATCATCTCTAGTGCAATTTGCGCTGAAGATGAATGGGCATATTGAGAGGTTAGATAGCTTGGGCTTCATAATGGATCATGAATTAAGTATATACTTAATTCTGACTGGTTTGACTGATAGTTATTCACAGTTTGTGCTTAACTATCAGATGAACCAAATATTCACAAGGATATCTAAGCTGATTAATCTACTTAAAACAGCTGAGCAGACTGTAAAGAAAGACAGTAAGGCTATGATGCTGGTGGACTAGACTCTACTTTTGGTTCTTGAAAGAAGAACTAAAAGAAGAAGAAGTCCAAGAGGCCAGTGGGAAGTGCAGCTAAGAAGAAGGCAAAGGAGACAACTTCAAAGGGGATATGCTTCCATTGTAACAATGAAAGAGATTGGAAAAGGAACTGTAAAGCTTATCTAGAGTCGCTGAAGCAGAAGAGGGCATTAGATGCCCCACCGTTTACTTCAGGTATGATATTTGTCATTGAGGTTAATACTATTTCTGATCATAACATTTGGTTATTAGATACCAGATATGGCTAACACATATATGTTGATATACAGGGTCTCAAGGATAGTAGATCGCTCAAGAAGGGAGAGATGGACCTACGTGTGGAAAATGGAGCAAGAGTTGCTACATTAGCTATAGAGACATATGTTTAGTATCTTCCTAGTGGGTTAGAGTTATTTTTAGAAAATTGCTATTATGTACCCTTTGTACTAAAAACATTGTATCTGTTTCATGTCTTAATAAAGCAGGATTTCATTTAACATTTTCAAGCAATGGTTGTTCAATTAAGTTGAATGAAATGTTGTATGGTACTGCTACATTGTGCAATGGAATTTACATATTAGATATGTCCAATCCAATTATAAATATTAATGACAATAAAAGACAAAATGAGATAAATTAAAATCATCTTACTTATGACATTGTTGACTTGGCCATATAAGTGAGAAATGCATGATTAAGTTGCACAAGAATGATTGCCTAAGGTCAATTGATTATGAATCATATGACATATATGAATCTTGCTTATTAGGAAATATGACTAAATTACCTTTTAAAGGAAAGGGTGAATGAGTAAATGGGTTATTAGACCTAATACATTATGATGTATGTGGTCCGATGTCCACTCATGCCAGAGGTGGTTTTATGTATTTCATTACTTTTATCGATGATTATTCACGATATGGGTATGTGTATCTAATGAGATACAAATCTGAAGCATTTGAAATGTTTAAACAATTTAGAAATGAGGTAAAAAATAACTCGGTAGAAGTATTAAGACACTTTGATCAGATCGAGGTGGTGAATACTTAAACGAGGAATTTCTAACTTATCTCGGAGATAATAGGATAGTATCCCCATGGACTCCATCTTACACACCACAACATAATGGTGTGGCTGAAAGGAGAAACCAAACCTTGTTAGACATGGTAAGGTTGATGATGGGCTTAATAGATCTACCAAAATCCTTTTAAAGTTATGCAATCGAGACTATTGTTTATGTGACAAGAAGAGTCCCTTCAAAGGCAGTTGAAGTTACTCTATATGAGATATGGTCTAGCAAAAGATCCTATCTTTATTATATGAAAGTTTGGGGTTGTCTGGCTTATCTAAAGCGGATTCAATCAGACAAGCTTGAAGTAAAATATGATAAATGTCTATTTATAGGATATCCTAAGGAAACAATTAGATATCAGTTCTATAATGCTTTAAAGCGAAAGGTTTTTGTCTCAAAGCATGATGTTATTTTAGAGAAAGAGTTTCTTCTAAGAGAAGACAGTGGGAGAAAAGTTGAACTTGATGAAGTTCACGATGTTCAAACAGATGCAAATCAATTGCCTGAACCCGAAATTGTTGTTCACAGAGATGAGACAACAGTTGAACCTTCTGACATATAAAATATTTGTAGGTCAAGTAGGATACGCAATGTTCCAGAGAGATATGGATTTCTTGTAAGCGAACATAATAACATATTACTCATAGAGGACGATGAGTCTACAACCTATGAAGAGGCTCTAAAGAGCTCAGAATATGAAAAATGACTTCAAGCCATGAAGTCCGGAATGGATTCCATGTATGAAAACCAAGTATGGACTTTGGTTGATCCACACAAAGGGAACCTATAGGGTGAAAGTGGATTTTCAGGAAGAAAATCGATATGGAAGGTAATGTGATTACCTATAAAGTGAGGCTAGTCGCTAAAGGTTATCGTCAAAGACAAAGGGGTTGACTATGAAGAGACATTTGGCCCCATAGCTATGATTAAATCCATTAGAATGCTCCTAGCCATTGCTGCTCATTATGATTATGAAATATGACAAATAGATGTGAAGACAATTTTCGTAAATGGAAACCTAGTTGAGGGTGTATATATGATACAACCTGAGGGCTTCCTATCCAAAGATGGCAAAAAGATATACAAGCTTTAGAAATCCATTTATGGATTGAAGCAAGCATTTAGGAGTTGGAACATCTGATTTGATAACACAATCAAAGAGTTTGGTTTCTCTCAAAATCTTGATGAACCTTGTGTGTACAAGAAGGTTAGTGGGAGTGCTATCATATTCCTTATGTTATATATGGATGACATATTACTTATAGGGAACGATGTCTCAATTTTGCAATCAGTCAAAGTTTGGTTATCTCAGAATTGTTTCATGAAAGACCTTAGAGAAGCAACTTATATATTAGTAATAAAGATTTATAGAGATAGATCAAGGAAGTTGATAGGTCTTTCACAGTCAACATACATAGACAAAGTACTAAATAGGTTTAGCATAGAGCAATCTAAGAGAGGGTTTTTTCTCATTACTCATGGGATAAAACTCTTGAAATCTATGTGTCCCAAGACACAAGATGAGAGGACTAGCATGAGTATGATCCTGTATGCTTCGGTAGTAGGATAAATCATATATACTATGTTATGTACAAGACCCGATATATTGTATACTCTGAGTGTTACATGCAGATATCAATCGGATCCTGGTGAGGGTCACTGGGTGGCTCTC
The DNA here is from genome assembly GCA_025594535.1 of Erythroxylum domingense. Lineage (NCBI taxonomy): Eukaryota > Viridiplantae > Streptophyta > Magnoliopsida > Malpighiales > Erythroxylaceae > Erythroxylum > Erythroxylum domingense. Next base: position 8,521 of record JANQBM010391458.1, read on the forward strand.
ATGAATATCCTAAAATACTTGAAAATGACTAAGGGTGTATTCTCGATATATGGAAATGGAGATATCGTAGTGAGCGGGCATACAGATGCTAGTTTTTAATCTGACTAGGATGACTCTAAATCCCAATCAGGTTATGTTTTCTCACTGAATAGTGGAGCAGTCAGTTGGAAGAGTTTCAAACAAGAGATGACTGCAGATTCAACGATCAAGTTAGAGTACATTGCAGCTACGAAAGTGCCAAAAGAAACTATTTAGATTAAGAAGTTAGTCATGGAACTTGGAGTGGTTCTTAGCATAGTAGACCCAATAATGTTGTACTGTGACAACAATAGGGCTATTACTTAAGACAAGAAACCGAGGTCTCATCAGAGGTCCAAGCATGTACTCAGGAGATATCACCTGATGAGGGAGATAATTGATAAAGGTGATGTGAAGATAGAGAGAGTGCCCATAGATTAAAACATTGCTGATCCTTTGACTAAGCCATTTCCTCAGAAAAAATTTGATTCTTGTGTACTCGCCTATGGTATTAGATACAAAGGTGATTGACTTTAGTGCAAGTGGGAGATTTTTAAAGTAGTGCTCTAAAGGCAATCACCTTTAGTACTTTTGCACAAACTTTATTTTAATAAATAAAGCAAAAGGCATTTTTTCATTAATTTGATATTCGTTTATACATGAATTGATATTGATTTTAAATTTAATTAATGAGTCCATGATACAAAACATAGCATGAAGGAAATCATGATGAGATCATGATAATGAGATTCCTATCATGTGTAATTATGTTAGTATCTAAATAATCCCTAGTCATAAGATTAATAAGATAGGACATTATTAATCGAGACAAACTATCGCATATTCTACTCCTTGGTTTGATCAAGCAGTGGATCTCATAAATTGTAAGCATGAGATATTTAAAGTTAATATGTGGATGGTTACTAAGGGTAATAAGTACATCAGATGACCTGCTATAAGATTATCATATGGATGATCTATCAAATGCCAATGATTAATATCATTATAGTAATGGTGCAAATATTCTTAGACTTGAGGTACTCAAGGATATCTTGGATACGAATCCTGTGTTTTGACATCATTCATTGTTACCTCAAAACGAGGTAGCTCTTAGGGTGGTGATTGGGTACATCTATTTATATTCAAAGGTAATTGGGTAGCTAATAAAGGATTCACCACTTTTGATAGAATGAGATGATACCCACAACCTCTTATTAGGGTCATTACTTAGGAGTCTCTGGCTAGAGTAATTATGTGTCATGAAGAGAGTCTTCAATGACAAATAAAGTAATGAGATCCTAAGATAAGAACTAACATCACTTGGACTAGATGTGACGTAGTCAGTCTAGGGAGAGTTGACACATAACCCATATTTTGAACTAAGTGGGGAATAGTATGGTGAAAGGACGAATTGCATAATAATTTTCTATGGACAGGTTTATAAGTTGGATAATTAACTACTGAAGAGTTCGTGTGTTAATCCACTTATATTTTGACAAATTGGCATAATGAAACCTTAATGATTTGATTGAATTAAGAGTTAATTCAAGTATCTAAAATAACTGGGAACCTAAAGGTCACACACATAAATGATAGGATGAAAAATAAGCGTGTGTGGCTTAATTTAAGCTGGCCACGATTGCGGCCATAGGTGAGACAGATCACGATCGTGACAGAGGCCACGAAATGATATATAAGTGAGTTCTTCACTTATGTACAAGAGCTTCTTCCACTTATTACACACTCAAGTGAGAGAGAAAGGGCTCTAGAAGATTTCTAGAGAGAGTGAGAAGAGTTCTTGAGTTATCTTCATGCAATTTATGCAATTCCTATATAAATCAACATGCATGCAAGTAACCTTGATCTATCTCTTATTTGAACATCTACTTGAATTCATCAAGTTTGGTGTTTTAACACCGTTACACATTGTTTCATCTTCATTCTTTGCGTGTTCTTGGGTGATTAAGGAAGGGTTTAGTATTTTCAACAACCTAAAAAAGGAGAAGAATTAAGAAAGGAGGAGATAAATAAGGTAAAAATTTTATATTTTATGTTCTTAGATACATATCCGTACATGAATGTATGATTCTGTGGTTTTCGGGTTGTCATGGTGTCCGAATCTTGATTCCGACACTTCTACTGCATATGCATACATGTGATGCATGCAACCATGACTATCCCAACCGTGGTATCATCTCCTTCTATTAGGAGTGGTGAATCCTTTACTGGCTATCCAATTACCTGCGAATACAAAGAGCTGTATTTAATTACCACCCTAAGAGCGACCTCATCTTGAGGTAACAAGGAATTATGTCAAAGCATAGGATTCATATCCAAGATATCCTTGATTACCTCAAGTCTAAGGATATTTATACCATTTCTATGATGAGATTAACCATTGACATTCGATAGATCATCCATATGATAATCTCGTAGCGGGTCATCGGATGTACTTACTACCCTTAGTAAGCATTCACATATTAACTCTAAATATCTCATGCTTACAGTTTATAAGATTCATTACTTAACCAAATCAAGGAGTATAATATGTGCTAGTTTCTTTGGATTAATAATGTCCTATCTTATTAATCCTATGACTAGGGATTATTTAGATACAAACATAATTGCATATGATAGGAATCTCATTATCATGATCTCATAATGATTTCCTTCATGCTATGTTTTGTATCATGAATTCATTAATTCGATTTATGATCAATATCAATTCATATATAAATGAATATCAAATTAATGAAAAAAAAATGCCTTTTGCTTTATTAATCAAAATAAAGTTTGTATAAAAATGCTAAAGGTGATTGCCTTTAGAGCACTACTCTAACACATTTGTAAGGCATCGTACTGACACTAGCCCCTAGATCTACGAATGTCTTATCTATTTTATCACCACTAATGGTACAAGGGAGGTAAAAGTCTCCCGGATCTTCTCTCATTTGTGGTTGTGTTATCATTTCTGTAGAGTTCCTTTCGCTTGACAATTCATTCTCAGCCCTCTCTTTGATAGATTCTATAAGGGTGAGTCGTGTTTGTTTTTATTCTACCATATCAGGGACTTCCTTCAACTCCATTCCTTTTGACTTCTACTGTACTAGAATGGGATATGGAATTAGAGGTTGATATTTCTTGATTTTAGGTAGGGTATATTTAATTCACAGGGAATTTTCATTAGTCTTCTACCTTTCATTTTCCCCATTATCTTTAACTTGATCAATTTTCTCGTCAGCAACCTTAGTGACCATTGTTGTTCTCTCCTTTAAATTCACCTCAGTGTTGCTCGGAAGGGTTCCCGCACTTCAGGTCTATCATGTATCTTCTAATTGGCTCATTTGGACTTTCAGGTTGTGAATGGAGGAAGTGTGGTTCTTTGTGACTTGTTTAAATTTCCCTTCTGGTCTTTTATGAACATCTTTCATGTCTCCAATATTTTCTAAGATCTTATGTAACTTAGAGTCTATAGAGTTTGGTTTCTCCTGTTGGAAACTCAGTGGTCCTTAAGATCAGAATTAATCTCCTGCATTGTTTGAACAAGAGAAGTTAGGGTGATTTTTCCACCCAGGGTTATACATGTTCGAATAGGGATTGTTCCCTCCATCTCTGCCAAACTGTGCACCTATATAGTTAACTTGCTTTAGTTCTCAGTCCTTCATCAAGAAACAATAAATAGTGTTGTGGCTATCTTGTCCACACAACTCACACCTTCTCTAAATAACTTTTACAAGTTGAAGAAGAGGCCTTCATATTGTTTAGCTGTCGAGTCAAGTTGTTGATCTTAGTATGCATTTCTATTATTTGGTCGACAACTATAGCTCCCTTCTACTCTTGGAGGGTTATATATTGTTTACTTCATTCATTCATCCATAAATAACTATTGTTGGCCATTTCTTCTAGTAACTCCTTTGCTTCTTCAACAGTCTTTTGCATAAGCTATCCACCCGATGTTACATCTATGGTACCTCTCGTGGGTGGATTTACTCTATTGTAGAAAGTTTGTAAAAGGAATTCTTTTGTTAGGTTATGGTGTTCTCACCTCCTTTGTAACTCCTTATATCTCTCCTACACCTTGTAAAGTGATTCCCCATCACTCTGTTGGATGTTTGTGATTTCTTTTATCATCTTCATTGTCTTAGTGAGGGAAAAATACTTGTTTAGGAATACATGTAGCAATTGCTCCCACATTGTGATATTTGAGGGGCTCAGTGAGTGATACCAAGTTTTATCCCTCAGTATGAATGGGAAAAGCCTCATTCTAATAGCGTTTTCCGACATCCTATGATATCAAAAGATATCATATATTTCAAGGAAGTTTACGACATGTGCATTGGGATCCTCATTGGTCAGTCTATAAAATTGCATGTTCTTTTACAACATGTTCAATAGGGTCAGTTTAATCTCAAAAGAAACTGTTTGAATTGGTGGTTGGGTTACTACTTTATTGGCAGTGTTAAACCCTAGTCGTATGAAGTCCATAAGGGTTCACAGTTAGTTGCTTTGATGTCCTCCTTGATTGAGCTCTTACTGAAATTCTTTTTCTGTTAGTTCCTTTATTTCTTCTTTTTGGCATTTGGCTCGTCGAATGCCTCATTCTAAGTGAGTGATGTCAAATGCTAAGGTTTCCATGATCCGACTTGTAGTTCGAGTAACCTTTGTGCTCATGCAATTACACAAACACAAGAGTGGTGAAAATGCCTTAGACTATAAGAATTAAACTAATCCTACTACTCAACAATAGTGCCAAAAACTTGTTGATGTTGGGCAAATTTTTACAATTTTTAAGTGCTCAAATTACCGTAAGTGCACGGGTTGTGAATTGTAGTACTTGAGGCGTCGATCCCTCGAGGAATTACTGAACTAATCTAATTCTAAATCATCTAAGGCTTAAAGGATTATTACAAAATAAAAGTAAACTGAACAGAAAAGTAAACACAGGGTTATGGATTGATATAAAATTAAATTAAAAAAATTAATACAAACAAAATAAAATTGAGCACCACCAACTTTACAATGGAAAATTATGTAAGAGTTACCAAATTATAAGAGAGGGGATTATTCCTATCACCAATGCTAACTTAGTCATTTATGTGTTAATGAGGTGTCAGTTCTAAACTATCAAAGGGAGGATTACTCTCTCTTAAGTGATAATTGCAAGACCTAAATAATAATATCTAATTAGGTTTAGTACCGAACATGTAATCTGTCAATTACAAACAACCCTAACCCTAATTAGTTCTTAAGCTTTCTAATAAACAATCGGATCTCACATGAGATCTCTCTGTATATAAAAACTGATTTAATTAATTACGTGGTCTATTAGATTGCTTAACTCTCATTAATCCAATCCAATCATTTCACATTCGATTCACCCTCTCGAGTTATTACCGAATCATGAAGTTACAGCAATTAATCACAACACTTAATTAGATTAACACAAAAAATAACTAAATTATCATTAAATCAAGTCAAAATCCTTAAAGAAAAGTTAGGACATCATAATCAATCCCAAATCCATTATCATACAATCCTTCTCAATCTCATACATTTAAATGAATGAAAATGAAAGATGGAAATAAGAAATAAACTTGGAAAGATGGAGGTTGAAGCTGCAGAATAGGTCTTCTTCCTTGCTCTTCCCTCGCTCTCTCTCTATCTTCTTCTTCTACTTGGAGTTTTCCAAAGTGGAAGAGAATGGAGCTCCTTTCTAAGTCATTTATCTTTCTTTATATAGAATTTTTCATTTAGGGTAAACCCTAGGATTTTCTCATGCCTAAAAAGTCCAAAAAGTCCCCCGAAAACTTAAGTTTGGAAGGCTATCTGTGTCTTTTGTCGCACAGGCCACAATCGTGGCTAAAAATTTTACTCTCTGTCATAATCGTGGTAGAGTAAGCCATGATCGTGTCAGATAGACCCATCAGGCTTCTTTTAAGATCGTGGAATATGGGCCACGATCGTGGGCCTGGGTCCTTTAATTCTCCTTTGTTCTTTGATATTTGATCTGAAACACAAACAAACACGTCAAGGCACCTTCAATATATAAAATTTAAGCTCGAAGGCATATTTTAACCCATAAAATGCTCAAAACACAAATGTCTAGACAACACAATCCTAACCTAAACATGCACTAATTATTCAATTTAACAACTGAACACATACTAAAATACCTACTAAAACATTATGCAATCTACCAATATAAATGACATGTCTTAATATCATATATTAAAAACACTAAAATAGATGATAATGATCGTAAATGTCTATAGAACATAATTAAGAACTTTAGATCATACTATAAAGTTACTTCTTTATAGCCAGAAGGTCACAAGTACGAATCACAGAAACAACTTTTTGTAATAAATTCAAAGGGAAGGTTATGTATATTGATGACCCGTCTTAGACCCTCGCAAAGCGAGGAGCCTTGTGCATTGAAGAATGTTGTGTTGTAGATCATACTATTGTCGATTTATTATTAGTCAAGTTCTCAAGAAAGTTAAAGAATTGTGAGATTATCTTTTAATTGGTTCTTAAATATATGACACACTAAAAGCTATTAGAGTAATGAAGAATGAGAAAATATATAGATGAAAATAATGAATGTATATAAGACACAGTTCCAACGTTAATATTAGTAATCTCTTTATATTTTATAGGTTACTGATCTCACTTAAATAATAGAAATATAAAATTTCTAACTTAAAACTTTTTAAAAAAATTTCAAACTTCAAATTGTATAAAGAAACTTTTTTAACAAGAGTAATGCTTAGAGAAAATATAAACCAACTTTTTTGGAAGGAGAAGGCTCTTGCAGGATTTCCACTATTTTAGGAGAAAAAGTTAGGAACTAGATTAGGAATGTTTATAACCATATACTCTATAATAAGTTAACATATGGAGGACTAATTAGTTATATCAAAAAAGAAGGTTTAAAATTATGTCTTGACATAAAACCACCAAACAACTAAAATGTAAAATTTTTAAAACTAAGAAAGGATTAAGGTTATCTTGCAACAATTTGGTATTTCTTATAATAGTAATAAGACATGTAAAGGATGTAATAAATTTGGGAAACTTATAAAACAAAGTTTACTCCCACTAAACATGGAAAACACTATAAAAGATCTAAATGAAACAAAAATTATCATAATAAAAAACAAAATTTTCCATCCTTTTCAAGGTTTAGAAATATAATATACTATAAATATGGTAAAAAAAATAAATACAACTAAATACTATAGAATTAACAACAATTTCAAAGTCTAGAATTAGATTAAGAGATATTATATAAAATATAAGCCTAACGATATTAAATAGCAAAAATTTCAAAGAATTAAAAAATGAGGTATTAAGTTTACAAGAAACAAGTAGTTTGGAAAATAATGATTAGTTAAAAGATGATGAAACTAAAGAAGAAAAACAAATTAAAATGTTAATAAAATAGAAAATTTTCTTTTAAAGTTAAAAACCTTATATAAGATCCTAATTGTAAAAGAGCTATCTTGAAAAGTTAAAACAATCCTTCAAAAACCAATATTCGATCTCATAAAACACCTTTTCACCCTCTTATAATCTAAAAAACATCCTACATAAAGTTAGGGAAACAAAAACAGTTCTCAAATAACCCTATCGATCCTAAATCAAGAAATAACTATCATAAAACAAGAATTAAAATCCTTAAAACAAAAACAAGAATAAGATAGGGAAATGATCAACAAGTTGCTTCAATATATTAAAGATGAAAAACAAAACATAAATGAAGAAATAAATGAAAATCTTAAATGAAGCAATAATGAAAAGTTATCAGATGATTTCCTTTTCATACTAAACCAAATATCCTATAAAAAATATCTAATTAGAATCACCCTTAAAATAAATGAAGAGTTTAAGATTGATACTATTTCTTTATTTGACACAGGTAAAGACTTAAATTATATTAAACAAGAGGTAAAACGTATAAAATTATCATAAAAAGAAAGATTAAAAGCTACTAATAATTCTCAAGTAATCATAAACTTTAAAACTGATGCATTAATGAGTTCATAATTAAAACCTCTTTTGTTATTGTAGATGATATAAATTATATGATCATCTTAGGAACCCCTTTAATAAAATTAATCACCTCATACGTAGTAAACCATGATAACATTTTGATAAAAAGAAATAATAAATAATTATGTTTTTCTTCTATAAAAAAAACTAGGAGCATAAATTTAATAAAAGCCTTTTTTATTTATTAAAGCTACCAAATAATATAATACATGCAAAATAAAAACAATAAACTTATTTAAAGAAGGATGATTTACAACAAAAATATAAAAAATTACAAAATGAACATATTAAATAAAAAAAGAACTAAAACCTTATAAGAAAAATTGAAAAAGAAAAATTTGTAAATCTACTAAATTCTTTTTGGGATAGAAAGCAACATATCATAAATTCACCTTACTAAAAAACTTTCGTGAAATGCAAACCCTCATTAAAGTGAGACTTACACAAGTGAATAAAAACCAAGAAGTACAATATAAACAAGAAATAAATGGCTTATTAAAGAAAAACTAATGTCTCCATAGAAAAACTAATGTCTCCATTTAGGTCCTTATAAAGTTATTCAACATTAAAGAAATATGAATGGAATGTTATGCCTTTTGGTTTAAAAATATGGCCCATTCAAATTCCAAAAAATAATTAATGAGATTTTCTCACCTTATTTTGAATTGTATATAATATGTGGATGATGTATTACTTTTTTCTACTACTATAGAACAAAATTTTAAGTATGAAAAAACATTTACCTATATTTTTAAAGAAAAATGGCCTAGCAGTATCTAAAAGAAGTTAAGTCTTTTCCAAAAAAGAAGAAGATTTTTAGGACATTAAACTCAAAGTGGAATAATAACATATATAGCAAGTGGAATTTACTAACAAATTTCTTGATCAAATACCACATAAAAAACAATTGCAAGGATTCCTATGAGGCTTAAACTATGTATTGTATTTTTACCCAAATCTTAATAGATTATATAAACCTTTATACAATAGGTTAAAGAAACAACCCACACCTTAGTAAACAACATTCTAATATAATCAAACAAATCTATTCCTCAGTGAAGGCAATTCCAGTTCTACATTTAGCTAGCCTTAATGCGTATAAAATTATAAAAACTAATGCCTCAAAATAAAGATACGGAGGAATGTTAAAACAACTTATGGATAATAAAGAACAAATAGTATAATTCACTTCTAAAAATTAGAGTCCCACTAACGGTAATTATTTTAATATTGAGGAAGAAATTCTTTCTATTTTATTATTAATAAAATTGAAAATAATTTATTAAGAAAATATTACTTTTACATATTGATTGCAAATTTTAAAAATAAGTTTTACTAAAAATAATCAAATCATTATATAAAAATAGATTTATACCAAGTGGTATGCTATCTTAAGTATTTTTTTATGTTGATGTTGAATTTGTTAAAGATGAAGCAAACTATATTCGTGATTTCTTAACTTAAGAGTTTTTACAATCAAAGAAAATGATCCCGAGAAGAAAACCTTGAAAACCCCTAAAAGATCTCCTCTTTAATCTTAACAAATCCCCTCTAAAGACGAGTCTAAAGTACCACTACTTGCCTAATTGGTAAAATCTTGGAGTGATGTCTTAAAAGAAGAGCAAATTGTTTCGTTCTTTTCTAAAGTCCAAGTTAAAGCCTTCCTTATCTTCATCCTATAAATTCAATATTCATAAATGGCTTAGTCATTTGTCAACAACTACTAAGCTAGCAATAACTATAAGGGACTCCCCTGATAAAAGCCCTGAAAATAAATCTTATACAAAGTGTTTGCTAAAGATGTGACTATAAAAGTCTTCTTACATAAAACAAAGACCCTTTTAAATGATAAATTCTAAAGCTAAAAGTCATTATTTTTCAAAGAATTTACTAATATACCATCTAAAATCTTTTCAAAGTTGTTACTTTGAAAAAATTCTTTCCAAATAATTTTAACAAATGAAAATGATTTTTATAATGCCTATCCTTCTGAAGCAATAAAAACTTTTTGCCCAAAGGTTGTCATTACAAACCTTAGGATTTGTTAAAACGCTAAAACTATTAATTGCACCTTCTAGAAGAAATAGATTATATAAAAGTAAAACATCACTTTGTGGAACCCAAAAAATCATCTTGTTTATTCAACTTGTACAATTAATAAAGTCATATATCTTATAGAGTGTGGATAAGAACCATAAGGATTGAAAAATTTAAAACTTTATTTTCAACCATCCTCTTATATTAACCCACGTAATTATTACCACTAATAACAAATCTTGTACAACAACTTTCTTTTAATGTATACTACAAAATTGTAGCATCCAGCCTCTCGGGCCGGATCGCTACAGTGTGGAGCCCAGCCTCCACCGCTATCACTCCAGGTATTGT
>JANQBM010392288.1:0-18966 GCA_025594535.1 Erythroxylum domingense
GTACAAGCATTTACATGTGCAAAAATTCACTATTTGCTATTCATGTTCATAAATGAATGCATGAACATAGTAAAACACTTTAAACATTCCTAACCCGTTCCAAATTACCAAATTACCCTTCCCATAGGTGAGGGGATGCTACAGTTTGGTCTCCTAAAGGATAAGTACACTTATCGGTAGCGAATGTGACCTTCGACCGAGGTATAGTTTGCAAGTACCTTAGTGGATGAATCGAATGGTTACACACTCAACATATTTTATCAATATCCTACCCGCCGTAGCTCTGTTGGTAAAACTATAGACCAAACCATGGCACTTCTTAAAAGGTTAGGCATGAAGATGCTTGGTAATTTTTTGAGTGGGAGGGTCACAGTTTTTCTTTTAATAGATAAGATGGCCCACCATCACTTAGTTCGTTATAGATAAGAAAACTAATCATCGTATAAAAGTTTTAATTTTTTTAGTTTTGTTAACTCTATCATCATGTATACATGCATCTTGCTTTCATATAAAGTCCTAATATTGCTGACTAGTATGCTCCTTATTTAATAATTTATATTTTCAGACATAATCAACCACAAAATGAATCCACTCACTTTTCTCTTGACAAAAAACAAATTGGAAAACGGAGAGAATTTTAATGAATGGAGACGTAACCTTGACATTGTTCTTCAATATAAATGAATTTCATGGGTATATACTGAAAATGAGCTTGCACCTCTGGGTGGAGATTCAACTCCTGAGCAAGTCCAACAACATGAGCGATGGCAGAATGTTGATAAGACTACTAAGTGTTATATTCTAGCTTCTATCAGTGGCATGTTGCAAAAGCAAATTGCTTGTATGAAAACTGCTAGTGCAATGGTTCATCACCTACATGAGATGTTTGGTGCGAGGACTAAGTCTACAAGGGTGAAAGCTATCCAAACCTTTTATAATATCCGACAAAAGCTTGGTGAACCAGTGTGGGATTACATGCTTAAAGTAATCTCTGTGGTCACTGAGACTGAGATGCTTAGGGTGGATATGGATGCGAGCATACAGATGATTATGATCATCAATAGCTTAAACTCTTTTTTTCAGTAGTTTAAGTTGGATTATGAACTCAATAGCAAGGATTATACCTTGAGTGAGTTGATGAATTACCTCTAGAGTACAGAGGAGATATTAAATATCAAGGCTCATGGGCTAGAAGCTAATGTAGCATCTTCTTCTAAGCCCAAGGGTAAGGGCAAGCAAAAGAAGGAGGGTCAAATGAAAAAGAAGGCCCAAACATGGTTCAAGGCCCAACCTATAAAAAAGAAGGCCAAAGCGAACACTAAGGGAAAGTGTTCCTAATGTGGTGAGCGGGGTCACTGGAAAAGAAATTGTGCGGTCTACCTTGAGTCTCTAAAAAGCAAACAAGGTATGGGTTTCCTAAGTTTGTAAGGAACTAGAAATATGGCAGATTCTAATTCTTGGATATTAGATTCAGGAGCCACTAACCATGTTTGCAATTCTTTGCAGGGGTTTCAACAAAGGAAAAGACTACATAAAGGCCAGTTTCAAGTCAAGATAGTAGATGGATCCTATGTTTCAGCAGAATTAGCTAGATAGAGTATGTCAGTTAAAGTATGTTAATGTTATAGGGGGAATTTTTCCTATCAATATAACCCATATTCCCAAACATATAATCAAAATTTGAGAGAACAGCAAAACCTGAGTTATGTAGGGAATAGGTAGTAGAAATACTTCTCACATAAGCCACAGGGAGCACATCAATTTCAACCCAGATCATAAACCTCTTTTTCCCTTAGGTTCATATACGGAAGATATAGTTATGTCTCTTGAAACTAATACTCTACAATTATAGGAAGATGGAAAAATTTTTCATTAAAAAACAAGATCTCAATTTTAAGACATAAGGTCTAGTATCTACAATTTGGAGGGTTAGATAGGTTAGATGTTGGTGGCTATTAACCACTTAGAATCACAAAGCAGAGGGAAGTTTCCATCTCAATATGAGGTAGATCTAATGACTATTAGCATAGTGACCTTAAGAAATGGCAGGGTGTAACACTGAACTCTTTAAGCCTCTTTGTTAGTGGTATGTATTTGGACATACTACGGTATATTTATATATACAGGGTTATATATAAGTTGAAAAATGTATTTGAATCCTCTCGATATGTATATGCCAGTGATATATAATGTTATATGCCCATTACATGAACTTAGAGTTCATCGGTATGTGAAATCTTGGAGATTTCTAATATATAAGCTTCTAAGTGTGTAAAACCAAGTCCATTGGATGGATATGGCAATAATGGCCAATTTAAATGTGTTATAATGCCTTATAGGTTATTAGACATAATTTATAGACTTATTGGACACTTAGAAAGGTTAATTGGAAAAGTTTATGTATATATGGGCTTAATTGCAAATTTAGGAAAAGTTTGAAGGGTATAATGCTAATTTCACATAAGCTAAGGGTAAAAAGGTAAATTCACCATGCATGGTCAAAGAAGAGTCAATATTCTATACCCTTTTTCCTTGTGTGTGGCCATGCACCCTACAATTTAGCATTAAAACACTTTGTTTTAATTAAAAGAAAGGATAAGAAAGAAGAAGAGAGGATAAGAAGAACATTTTAACCCATCACCCAATTTCCACTACTTTTTTTGATTCTCCAACCTAAACCAAGGTTTTCTAAGTTAATTTGGGATCAAGGAACTTAAATATATCATTAGATTTGAGAAATTCTCAAAAGATTTTAAGATATCACTAAAGGAAAGTTTAGGTAAATTTTATCTAATCTCTCTCTACATTATTATTTTCAGTTTGGTGCTAAGATATGTTATTTTACATGCTTGAATATGCATGAAACATGGTTTAGATGAAAGAAATGAGTCATGGAGAAGTTCTCTTTCAACCAAAACCTAGATACCCTCTCTTTGGTGAAAATTTGTAAAATTTTGATTATCCTTTGAAATTGATGGTTTAGTTTACTACTTTAATACTTCTCTTATGCTGATTAAGATGCGATTGAAGTGTTTGAACGTGATGAATATTAAATGAAGGATTGAGAGAAGAAGTTTAATATGGAGCTAGAAACTATAGACACTTAGGTTAAGACAGAAGACTCTCCGACTTTTCATATCCTAGCATAGAAGACTTCTAAAGAAGAATAATTGAATGAAGTTCTTCTTATAATAGGGTAACTAAAAATGTGACTTGCTCTTATAGAATCCATAAAAGGGAAATTGGTACACAGAGGTGACCTAAAGAAGTTAAAGAGTGAAGTACTAAGCAAAGAGAACTCCAACAAAGCGGCAGCATTACTATAGAAGCAAAATGATCCAAGAGATTTTTACATTCCATGCACCATTTGTAGTGTTAAAGTGGATAAGGCTTTCACGGACTTAGGAGTTGGTATAATTTTTATGCCTTTCACTGTATGCCAAAAAATGGAGTTAGGTGAAATAACACACATCAAGATATGTGTGCAGATGGCTGATAGATCAATCCACCATCCTAAAGGTGTAGCCAAGGACATTTTTATTAAGGATGAAAAATTCACCTTTCCTACGGGCTTCATTATTTTAGACATAGAGGAAGATTTGAAGACATACATAATCCTTGGATGACCATTTTTAACTACCATCCGATCTCTTATAGACATTGATGGGGGTGAATTAACTTTAAGAGTGGGGGACAAAAAGGTGCCATTTTAAATGTCTAATGGTAAAAGGAATTTTTTCAAATTAGTGGATGCTATTAAGAGAAAAGAGTCGTGTAAAAAAGTTCAGTAGATTCATACTTAGAATGACTCACTAGAATAGCCACAAATTTAAAAGAATACTCAAAAGAAAGAAAGGTGGTAGAATGCACAGTCAGGTAGCTCGCTTACAATTCATAAAATCTATAATAGCGCTACCATTACATGATCTGTTTGAACCACCATGAGCAAAAGAAGTACGTTGAACTAGAAATGGTAAATGAAGCGCTACATGGGAGGCAACCCATGAATTTTAATTTTGTGTGAGTTTCATCTTTTTTTTTTAATTTTAAGTTTCCAATTATGTTTTTGTGTGTTTTCGATACAAGTTGAACACCTTCAAGAAAACAAATATAAGGACAACTTGGGTTTTCTTTGTCCTCTCTTTTTGACAATGGATAGGAATGGTATGGAAGGCAAAATATTAGGGTGATGATGCAAATATAAGGTAGGGAAGGAATTCGGGAGTGACATGAAGGAAAGAATCAAAAACGGGAAAGAAGTGTGAAAATTCCCATTGTCATGATTGTGACTCCTTTCTAAATATAGTTAACCATTTTTGAACCCTTGGGACACGTGATTTTCATGCATCTTTTTCCAATTTTACCCATCCTCTCATCCCTAACCTATACATTCACCCTTACCCGCATTTTTCTTACCCACACCACTCTCTCCACTCTCTCTCTAACAACCAAACTCTCAAATCCTCTCCTTTATCTATACAAAAGTAGTTAAGCGCATATATTTTTCCCAAGTGAATTCTTCCCCAAGCGCATATATTTCACCTCCTTTGATTTAAGCTTACTAACCCTAAGGATCTGTGGTTTTAGATATGGGGTGTTTGATAAGTTTATATTGTTACACAAGTTCATGTGTCAAACAATGTTTGACAAAAGCAAAAGTAATACGTGTTCGGTTAAGGAGCTTTTCATATTATGGTGCATGGATCATAGTATCCAAGTTTACACCTCCACCCACAATATGGAACTTTGAGATATCAATGTAAAATCTCATGTTATGAACAGCACAGGATAGGTTAGTTCGAGCTCGACACCATCACATCAGGAGGAGGAATCAACTAGTGAAGAGTTAGGAGAGGAAGAGATACATGGATGGGAGAAGGCACCTGAAGCAATTTCAAACACTAATAAATTTATTGCAGATAAGACCAAGGCATTGAAGGAGATAGCGAAGAAGCAAACAAGACAACGCCAAGACATTCAAAGAATTCAAAAATACTTTACTGCTTAAGGTGTGGAGATTCCACCTCCAACACTATCGCCATCACAACCTCAATTGCAATGAATGGTTTTTATGCTCTAACCCTTGTCTTTTTTTTTTTTGTTCATATGTTTTCTTGCCATTTTGTTTTATTCCCACCTCATGTGTTAATTTTTCTTCTCACATTGAGGATAATGTGTTGTCCAAGTGTAGGGAGGGTTGTGTACATTATATGTTTTTATTTTAATTATGAATCTTATGTGCTTTATATTAATCTTGTTTAGGTTTTTGTGATGTGACTTATGTGAATGTGTCAATGGCTAGGACTTAATAGAATCAGTTTAGCTTTGAATATAGTCTTCTAGGCTATAAAGATTTATTATCTTGTGAAATTAGCGTCCTAGGTCGTTTTGGTTAAATATTTATATTAATTAGGATATAAAGTTAGTTCATTCACCCTAGGAATTTACCACATACATTAGGTCAATCTAACAAGTAGCATCATTAGTATCCTTTTATGATATTGATTAGCTAAAGAAATGAGGTAGGCAAGAAAATGTGAAAAAAAGCATGTATTCCTTAAATAAATAACTATTCCATTAGCCTTTGGGTTACGAATAGAGTTAGTAGCCAGTGAGAACGTGATCTAGCTAAGTAATCATTGCATCACAAATGTTTGCCTTCATGTAAAAAGGATAGAATGACATTACAATCAAGCCTGTGAATAAAAACATGACCTGGTCAAGTAATTAAGGGACATTCGTCACAAAAATATATTTTGAAAAATATAACTTACCAATATTTATGAATAGCTTAAATTTTCATGAAAAGCTACCTAGAGATAGTTCAAATTTGGATTAACTAAAAAATTAATGATGGTGGGACATCAACTAAGGCCCTTGAAGATTTATCAAGCATGGGATTTAGTGAAGATCAAGTGAATCATCCAGCCAAAGACGAAGCATTTGACCACTACTTTGATTTGGGTTTTATCATGCAAGTTCATTTCCATGTCAAGCCATTTCGTTTTGTAAAAGCCTTACTCATACTTGACGAAGATTCAGCCAACAAATCAGCCCAAAAAGCCTCATCAAACATGTTCATCCATCCCATAGAGAAGCTCAAATCCGAGCTTGGGTGTTGTCTCATTGGGTAAAAAGTCTGGAAATTCATTTAAACAATTTTCAGCTTATATTTAATACTTTTTGTTTTTTATTTTCGCTTAAAGTTGTCATATTTTCATTTTTTATTTGATATTATGTTTAAAGACTATTTAAGGAATGCTTAATTATATTTATGATCTGTTTTGGAATGTCAAGGATTTGTGAGTTGCCAATTTAATGTGGCTTCCCAAATTCTTATCAACTTTCCATATATAGGTCCGTTTATGTTTGTTTTGAGGATGGAGATATATTACAAATAAAATCATGACTTTCCAGCTCCAATTTGATGTGAGTTTCTAGGGTTGTTAGTATTCCTAAACTATCAAAATATGGGTTTGTGAGTTTCTCCAAAAACTTTCATCTTCTCTCAACCATTTTCCAGTAGCGTCCAAATCTGACCTGCTAGAACTGTTTTGATCATAACTCAGCGACCACTGATCCAATCAGTTCGTATCTTATATCACTGGAAAGCTTACAGAAAATCCTACAAACTTCGTGAAGGACTTGTTGGTCAATTCTGTCTCGATTGTTTCCAGAAATTGAAAATAAAATCCACACGTTTGCCAAACTTGTTCAGCTTGTCATAACCTTTACCCTTCCTTTTCCAAGCCTAAAAAAAATCAATCCCAATCTCAAAACAAAACAATATTAAATTCATAAATCCCACCATCAATTAAAAATGTGTGTGTGCAAGTGATGGGGTGATTGAATTTGACATTAAGGTCTTAATTAGTATGTATATTTAGTTCGAAGTGCTTAGCCACAGATTTCATAAGTTTACAAGTTATAACAACTTGGTTTATGCTTAAAGTTAACTTTAGTTTTGTGAAGTTCAATATCATTCATGCTTATATGTGTTATTGTTTATTGGGTTTGTTTTGTTTTGGTTTTTTTCTTAAGGATAAGAAAAAATTTAAGTGTGGGGATGTTGATAGTTATTAGGTAATGTAGAATGTTTTTAGTTGTCAATTAGATAATTTGTGCATGTTTAGGTTCATAATTATGTTATTGTGATTATGTGTTTGTGTTTTTGAGTTTTATGTGGTTTAGAGCATGATATTAGGCTTTAATTTTATGTGTTTGAGGTGTTTTGGTGAGTGTTTTAGTGTTTGAGATTAGGTAAAGAAGACCAGAGAAGATTAGGATAAAGCTTAGAGGAGGAGTCAAGGCCACGATCGTGACAGAAGCAGTATACGCCATAAACGTGACTCATTGGCCATGATTGTGATAGAATCTAACAAGATAAGCCACGATCATGACTCATTGGCCACGATCATAATTTTTAAGTGTCACAATCATAACTCAATGGCCACGATCGTGATAAGTGCGATGACACACATGGGGATTGCTTCTGAACTCAACCTTTTTGGGGTTATTTTGAACATTCGGGCCTAAGTAAAACCTAGCCTTTACCCTAAAAAGCCCTAGGACTTTAAAAGACAAAAGAATGACCTAATCTAAGAGAGCTTCCATTTGCTACATTTAGAAAGAAGCTAAAGAAGAGGAGAGAAGAATGGAGAAGAGGAGAAAGGAGAAGGGGCTATTGCTGCTGCTATCACTCCCAGTCCACACTAAGTTATCTTTCTAATTCCATCTTATTATTTCTTTCATTTGACGTATAAGATGGATATGATGATTATGAATTTGTGTTTAAGAATGTTCTAAACTCTTTTAAGGATTTGTTCTTGAACCAATGTTAATTTGATTGATTTTGATGTAAATGACTTAGGTATTGTGATTATTTGTTGTATTTGCATGCTTCGATAATAAATCAAGAGAGTGAACTAATAGTAAAATGATTAGATTAGGTAATGAGAGTAAATCAATCTAATAGATCACACAAACAATCAAATTGGTAATTTATACGAAGAGAGATCTCGTGTGAGGACTTGGTTGTTTATTAGAGTGCTTAAGATCTAATGGGATGTATGGGATGTTTGCTAATTAAGAGATTGTAAATTCCTTAATTCAATTCAAGTAGGGTTTATGATTTAGTGCTTAATGATTATAACTTTTTTTTTTTGAAATTTGCTTAATGATTATAACTTGAGAGAGAGTAATCTACCCTTCGAAATTTTAAGACCAATACTGAATTAACTCAAATTTAATTAAATTAGTATTAGATAATAGGATAAATCTCCTTCTCTCATGGTTAATTAATCTTCCATGTGTGAATTTTCAATTATTAATTGGTTGTACTCAATTTTGATTTCTTTATGTTAATTTTACACTTTCACTTTCAATGAATCTATATTTAATTCCTTAATTTTCTTCTCATTTTTATTTTCATTTTTTTTACATTTTTAGGCCTTAGACAAATTTGTTGAATCAAAAGCAAAAACATGCTTGGTTTGGCTAATCGATAGATTTCAAAAACTTTTCAGAAATCACAATATAGCGGAAGTGTAAACACCAAATTAATATGCTTTTAATCCATATATGATACGGCATAAGGAAAATAAATAAAATAAGAACAAAATCAGAATTATTACCGACTCCTTGTTACAGCTTTGACGCCTCGTTGCTGCTGTGTCCTCAACCAATCTGATCTACCACTTGTTCTTCTTGGACAACTTGGTTACCAAGATCCTTTGGTGGGAAAGGAGAAGAAAAATTGGATAGCAAACTTTTTGTTATATTCGGCTAGTTAAAAAAAAACAACAAAATTGAGACATTTTCTATGGATATAACCGACTAGTTTTTAGAACAAAAAGAGATCACCTGTTTTGCTATGTTTGGTTAGTAAGGAAAGAATGGATAGAGACAAAAATTTCACACGATAATAGCATCAAAGCTAAAAGAAAAAATTCTATCTTTACAAGTCCAACACCTTGGACGTTAATAGGAGAGAGAGAGAGAGAGTGTTTAAAAACCATGCACGTTTATCTTACAAAAACACTAAAAAATTTGCATCATTTTGATACAACACCTGGACATGTATTTTAGAATTCAAAAGATAGGTGTACGTGTTCTCTCTTTTAACATCCTCCATTAAAACTCCTTTTAATGTTTAACACCATCAAATGCACACGAAGAGGGTGGAAGGAGCAAAAGCCAAACTCATACATTCATTTAATAAAGCATTCCAAGAGTTGTTCATTTTAAGCCACATTAAAAGAAGTCATCCACTTTTCAATGATACTAGGAAGTTAGCAATAATGAAAAGCTCATTTAATGAGTTTTAAAACACCAACCATTAAAACAATTTAAAAGAGAAGCATCATCAAATTTTACATTGCAGAAATTAGTTTTGCTTGTCCTTTCTTTTTTAAATTTTAATTTAATTAATCTAATTAATTAAATCAAAATCTAGCCCAATAGTAAATATTCCTTTGGGATTATAATTAACAATTAATTAGTGCAAGCTCAACACTTAATTATAGGCTTAATACTAAATTTAATTAACTCTTAATTAAATTGTTCTGGTCTTCTTAGCCCGAATCCAATTCGTCCATTTCTCTCAAAAGTGTCTCTTTTTCTTTCCAATAACCTTTGTTTATTTTTCTTATTTTCCTTGATAACCTTACTAGAAGTTAAGTGGGGAATCTAATTGGACTTAAATAATTCAAGCTCCAATAAGCCCGAAATTAATTTAATCTCATTAAAATTAATTTCGACTTATTAACCAAATGTCATTTCACTAAAGACAATTGGTTGCACTTTTGAATTACTTAAAATTATGAGAAACCTTGTTTCATTTTATTAATACAATGTCTAATCCCAAACTTTATTATGAACCATAGTATAGCCATCCACAAAATAAAGGGTAAAATTACCATTTTGCCCTTATGTTTGTTTTTCTATCTAGATCTCCCTTTTTACTCTACATGGTGATTAACACATAAGATCTAATCTTGGTGTTAAGACTTGATGGGTAGCTAGTCCATCAAACTACTGGCGCCAATTTAATCACCAATTTCCATAAAACATCTAGAAGTGATGATATCACTATAAACTCTTTATTTGAGTGAATGTTTCCTATTGTATGTTTCAATTAATAATTCTAACATATGGACACTGGATTGATACCATGTAAAAATCCATTCCTATTATATCAAGAAATTATAATGAAATACACATAAGTTCACCACTCATCAAGATTGTGGTTCGTAATAAATGAATGCTAAGGTGCATGTTTTAAAATAAAAGTAATGACATACTTTATTCTTTAAAAACATACGCGATTCCAAATTCATTTAATAGTGCCATTACTGATAGTCAACTACTATCATGATTTGAAACTCATCATTCCCTTGAAGTAAACTTCTTTATTTATACGGAGGTAAATAGCAACACTATACTCTAAACTATAATTAAGCGACCAACTTGATTATTTGACTGTGAATCAATTAATTTAGATTCTAGTAATATACATGTTTCCCATACATTTCCATATATATGTATATTACTTATAAAAGAACCTTGGTACCTTATGACCAGTTATTTATGCTCAGACAAATGAAACTAAACTCTTTTATTTTATTAATAATAAATATTTTCATTACAACATTGAAACTGGAAGAACATTAAGTTATACGTAAATACACTTGCTTTCCAGGGCACTATACTTACATAGCCTTAAAGCAATTTTGATATATCCCTCATTCCCATACCTTCTCCCTCGAACCTCTTTTGTGATAGCGTCTTCATGAATGAATTAGCAAGGTTTTGATCTGTGGGAATCTTTACCACATCCACCTCACTACGTTGAATTATCTCCCTTATGAGATGATACTTTCTCTCAATGTGTTTGACGACTTACTAGTTCCGAGGTTCTTTAGAATTAACCACTGCCCCACTATTATCACAATAAAGTGTAATGGCCTTTTTTGCCTCAAGAACTACCTCCAAATCGTTTAAGAACTTACAGAGCTAGACTACTTCCTTTGCTGCTTCATAAGTGGCAACATACTTAACCTCCATAATCGAATCAGCAACACAAGATTGCTTAACACTCCTCTAGACTATAGCTCCACCTCCTAAAATAAATATAACATTAGCAGTTAATTTCCTTGAATCAACATCTGAATGGAAATCGAAATATGTAAGTCCTGTTGGAATAAGGTCATTTCTAGAGTAAACAAGTACTAAGTTACTTGTCATATGAAGATTCTTCAGTATGTATTTGATTGTAGTCCAATGCTCCATTCTTGTATTGGACTAGAATTTGCTTACCGATCCCACTGAGTAACAGATATTCGGTTTAATATAAAGCATAGCATACATTAAACTTCCAACTATCGAAGCATATGGAATGCACATGCATTTGGTCTCCTCTTGGGTATTAGGTGTTTGATCCTTTGAAAGTTTGATTCCATGTCTAGTAGGTGTGAAACCCCTCTTGGCTATCTGCTTGTTCTTACGATCCCTTGTAACCTTAATCCCTAGAACATAGCTAGCCTCTTCCAAATCCTTCATTGAGAACTATTCATTTAGCCATCCTTTGATTGTAGATAACATTCCTACATCATTCCTAATGAGCAGAACGTTATCGACATACAGAATTAGGAAAGTAACCTTACCTTCTTGTATCCTTTTATAAACACAAGACTCATATAGGTTTTTTATGAATCCATAGGTTTTGATAGCCTTATCAAACCTAATGTTCCAAGACTTAAATGTTTGCTTAAGTCCATAAATGGACCTTTACAACTTGCATACCTTATGCTGATTACTTGGCACAGCGAATCCTTCTGATTGGGCCATATAAATGGTCTCCTCAAGATCACATTAAGAAATGCAGTCTTGACGTCTATTTTCCATATTTCTTAATCAAAATAGGCTGCTATGGCCAAAAGAATTCTGATGGACTTAAACGTGGCAATCAGAGAAAAAGTCTCCCCGTTGTCTATACCTTCCTTTTGAGTATAGCCCTTAGCTACCAATCTAGCTTTAAAGGTCTTTACTTTTCCATCAGATCCTCTCTCCTTTTTGAAGATCCATTTACACCTTATGGCTTTTACACCTATTGGTAGATCTATAAGGATCCAGACTTCATTGGCATACATGGAATCTATTTTTAATTCCATTGCATTGAGCCACTTTTTTACATCAACGTCATTAATAGCCTATGTATAACTAATGGGATCCGTTACTTCTTAGTCTAATATAGCAATTATGCCTTCTCCTAGACCTAGATACCTGTCTGGTTGTCTCACAACCCTCCCACTACGTCTAGGAACTACTTGATGTCCAAGCTACTCTTCTAATTCAACTCTTGAATCCATTTCGGCATCTTATTCCGCTATATATGAATCAACTCTTGGTTTGGATGAAATAGCTAACTCCTTTAGTACTACTTCACTTCTTCCTTTGTGATTTCTCACAAATTCTTCCTCCAAAAAGGTCGCATTTATCGACCTAAATACCTTTATGTCCTGAGGACTGTAAAAATTGTACCCTCATATGCCCTTAGGATATCCTACAAACAAACATACTTTTAACCTTGGTTCCATTTTTATGGATTTAGGCCTTAAACATATGGGTTGGGAAGCCCCAAGTCCTCAAGTGCCACAATGAAGGCACTCGACCAGTCCACAACTCCCTAAGTGTTATAGGCACTAATTTGGAAGGAGCAAAGTTAAGAAGATAAGATGCTATTTATATGGTATATCCCCAGAATGATTCTGGAAGGCTAGCATATGACATCATTGATCTTACCATTTCCAATAGAGTCCTATTCCTCCTCTCAGCTACACCATTTTGTTGTGGTATTTTGGGAGCTGACAAGTTAGAAACAATTCCATTTGTTAATTAGGAATTGTTGGAAATCTCTAGATAAGTACCCACCACCTAGATCCGATCGAAGTTGTTTTAATGACTTGCCGAGCTGTTTCTCAGCTTCAGCTTTTAATTCTTTGAACCTTTCAAAGGATTCTCTCTTTTTGTGCATCAAATACAAACATCCATGTCTAGAGTAATCATCTATAAAGGTTATGAAGTATTCATAACCTCCTCTAGCTTATACATTCATAGGCCCACATAAATCATTATGTACCAAGTCCAATGTGGATTCAGATATGCTTCCTTGGAAAGGAAATGAGGCCTTAGTCATCTTTCCTTCAATAAAAGACTCACAGGTGGGCAATGGACCATTGTCCTAGCTCGTAACGATCCCATCCTTCACTAACTTGTCAAGTCTTTTCTGATTGACATGACCCATTCTTAAGTGTCACAGATGTTTTCAATTAATACTTAGTCAATGTATATTCTTGGTTTTATTAATTTTGTGGTGTTTAGTGAGCCAGTCATAGGTTCTATAAAGAACCATCCCTGTTTAATTACCGCATTACAAATAAAATCCATATTCTCATATTTTGAAACGACATTTCAAAATATAAGCAATAACCAGATTTTATTAAACAAAAAATAGAAAATCATGTTCCTTACAACCATTGGAATGTAATATACATCCTCCAAATATAACCTATGACCACTAGTAAAGTCTAAGATAACTATTCCCACTGCTTCTGCCGAAACGTAAGATCCATCCACTATCTTGACTTGAAACTGGCCTTTAGCAGTCTTTTCCTCTACTAGAACCCCTGTATAGAATTGGAAGCATAGTCAGTGGCTCCTGAATATAATATCCAAGAATCAGATGAATCTGCCACATTTCTAGCTCCTAACAAGTTTAGGAAACCTATACTTTGTTTAGTCTTGAGGGTCTCAAGATAGACCGTGCAGTTCCTTTTCCAAATAGAATCCTGTTGGACTTAAGCATGGGAAATGGAGAAAAAGCCTCCTTATAGTCTACCCTCTTTTTGAGTATAGCCTTTAGTTACCAATCTAGCTTGAAAGGTCTCTACCTTTCTATCTGATCCTCTTTTCCTTTTTAGAACCATTTAAACCCTATGGCCTTTATACCTGTTGGTAAATCTACAAGGATCCATACTTTGTTAGTGTATATGGAATCTATTTCCGATTTAATCGCCTTGAGCCATTTTTCTGCATCAACATCATTAATAGCCTGTGTATAAGCAATGAGATCTATTTCTTCTTGATCTGAGATGGCTATAATGCCTTGTCAAAGACCTAGATACCTATATGGATGTCTCACAACCCTCCCACTACGACTAGGCATAACTTGATGTTTAGGTTGCTCTTCCAATTTAACTCTTGAATCCATTTCGACATCTTGTTCTGCTATATCCAAATCAACTCTTGGTTTGGATGAAATAGCTAACTCTTTGAGTACTACTTCACTTCTTCCTTTATGATTTTTGACAAACTCTTCCTCTAGAAAGGTTGCATTTGTTGATACAAATACCTTCCTATCCTGAGGACTATAAAAATAGTACCCTCTAGCTCCTATACGATATCCTAAAAAGAAACATACTTCTAACCTTGGTTCCATCTTTGTGGATTTAGGCCTTAGAATATGGGATGGGTAGCCTAAAGTCCTCAAGTCCCGTAATGAAGGCACTCGACCAGTCCATAACTCCCTAGGTGTTTTAGGCACCAATTTGGATGGAACAAAATTAAGAAGACATGTTGCCGTTTGTATGGTATATCCCAGAATGATTATGGAAGGCTGGAATAGGACATCATCGATCTTACCATTTCTAATAGAGTCCTATTCCTCCTCTCAGCTACACCATTCTGTTGAGATGTTTGAGGAGTTGACAAGTTAGATACAATTCCATTGTCAATTAAATATTGTTGAACTCTCCAGATAAGTACTCACCACCTCAATCAGATTGAAGTTGTCTTAATGGCTTGTCTTACTGTTTCTTAGCTTGGGCTTTGAATCCTTTGAACTTTTTGAAAGATTCACTCTTTTTATACATCAAATATAAATAGCCATGTCTTGAGTAATCATCTATAAAGGTTATTAAGTATTCATAACCTCCTCTAGCTTGTATGTTTATGGGCCTACACACATCAGCATGTACTAGGTCCAACGTGGATTCAAATCTGTTTCCTTTAGAAGGAAATAAGACCTTACTCATTTTTCCTTCAATACAAGATTCACATGTGGGTAATGGATCATTATCCAAGCCCATAAGGATCCCATCCTTTACTAACCTGTCAAGCCTTTTTTGATTGATATGACCCATTCTTAAGTACTATAGATATTTTGAATTAATACTAGAGTCATTGGATTGTCTTGGTTTTATCAATTCTATCTTGTTTAGTGAGCCTGACATAGGTTTTGTAAAGAACAATCCCTGTGGAATTATCGCATCACAAATAAAATCCTTATTCTCATATATTGAAACAACAATTTCAAAATATAAAGAATAACCAGATTTTGTTAGACAGAAAACATAAATCATGTCCTTTATAATCATTGGCATGTAATAAACATCCTCCAAATATAACCTATGACCACTAGGAAAGTCCAAGATAACTACTCCCACTGATTCTGCTGAAACTTAGGATCCTTCTTCTATCTTTACTTAAAACTGGCCTTTAAGTAGTCTTTTCCTTTGCTGGAACCCCTGCAAAGAATTACAAACATGGTTAGTGGCTCCTGAATCTAATGTCAAAGAATCAGTTAAATCTGCCACATTTCTAGTTCCTAACAAACTTAGGAAACCCATACCTTGTTTACTCTTGAGGGACTCAAGATAGACTGGATAGTTTCTTTTCCAGTGGCCCATCTTATTATAGTAGAAACAATTTCCCTTGATGTTCTCTTTGGCCTTCTTTTTCATGGGTTGGGCCTTGACCCCTGTTTAGGCCTTCTTTTTCATTGGACATGTACATTAGATTCTGGTCTATGAGCCTTGATATTTAATATTTCCTACATACTCTAGAGAGTATTCATCAACTCACTCAAGGTGTAATTCTTACTGTTGAGCTCATAGTCTAACTTAAACAACTGAAAAGAAGAGTTTAAGATATTGAAGATCATAATCATTTGTGTGTCTACGTCCATATCCGCCTCAAGCATCTCAGCCTCAGTGACTGTAGAGATTAGCTTAAGCATGTTGTTCCGCACTAGTTCACCAGGTTTTTATCTAAGATTGTGAAAGGTTTGGATAGCTTTCACCTTTGCAGACCTTGTCCTCACACCAAACATCTCATATAGGTGATGAACCATTACACTAGCAGTTTCAATATAAGCAATTTGCTTTTGCAACATACCTCTGATAGAAGCTAGAATATAACACTTAATAGTCTTATTAACATTCTGCCATCGTTCATATTGTTGGACTTATTCAGGAGTTAACTTTGACCCAGAGGTGTAGGCTCATTTTTAGTTAATACCTATGAAATTCGTTCATATTGAAGAACAATGTCTAGGTTATGTCTCCATTCATTAAAATTCTCTCTGTTTTCCAATTTGTTTTTTGTCAAGAGCAAAGTAATTGGATTCATT
This sequence comes from Erythroxylum domingense, assembly GCA_025594535.1. Lineage (NCBI taxonomy): Eukaryota > Viridiplantae > Streptophyta > Magnoliopsida > Malpighiales > Erythroxylaceae > Erythroxylum > Erythroxylum domingense. The sequence goes on from JANQBM010392288.1 coordinate 16,469, forward strand.
ATGTTGTGATTATGTATGAAAATATAAATTATTAAAGAGTAAGTAAACTTGTCAATAATATTGGAACTTTCTATAAAATCATGATGCATGTATGCATGACGATAGATTTCACAAAACTTAAAAACAATTAAATCTTTATACGAAGGTTATTTTTCTTATCTATAATAGACTAAGTGACGATAGGTCATCTTATCTATTAAAAGAAAAACTAGGACCCTCCCACTCAAAAGGCTACCAAGCATCTTCATGCCTGACTTTTTGCGAAGCGTTATAGTTTGGTCCATACATTTATCAACAGAGTTACGGTGGGTAGGTTATTTGACAAACTATGTTGAGTGTATAACCATTTGATTCATCCACTAAAGGTACCTGCAAATCATGCCTCATTGGGAGGTCACATTTGTTACCAATGAGTTGACTTATCCTTTAGGAGACCAAAACCATGCAACATCTAGAATTCATACCCTCCAATGGGGAGTAACATTTCACTACATGCAAATGGGCTACCATTTGGAGACTATGGAATATCACATGAGCATCCTCTCCCACTTAATCTTTTTGGGCTTTATGCTTTAAATGTCATCTTATCTAGATGCAATTTATTAACCATCCTATATTGTTTCATTATATATTTCATACAAAATGAATGCATGGAAAAGCATAGGGTTGGCAATTTCTTAAATGACATGCAATCACATAATATCATATATTATTTACATTGATTTATCCATTCATCACATGATCTAATAAGCCACTTTTGATTGTCCATCCTAGAACATAAAAAAAAATTACAAGGCTTTTAGGCCCAAAATAATCTTCTTGGACTTGGATCTTTCACTTCGAACTCTTCGCTCACTTGACCCGGCCCATTTAGTAAAAAATATGTAATGGCATTTTATAAAAACGAATTTTGTTACTTTGAAAACAAAAAATCTAGCATTAGATTTTCATAAATTCGAATCTTTATCATAAAAAATAAAAACATTATTTTTTTTCATTAAAATCGAATGTTCCGTTAAAACAAAAACCAACACTTTGTTTTTTATCAAAACTGAAACTTGATTCATTGAATCAAAAATCCAGCACTTGTTTTTACATAAAAATCGAAACTTGATTCAGTGAAACAAAACCCCAGCATTTTGGTTTTTGTAAAACCTAAACTATGCCAGTACACAAAAGGATACATCAAAACCATTACCTCTTCATTTCTTCAATCTATGACTGCTTCATTTTCATCATTACATCAATTTGTACATTATAAAATCAAAATAAACAGAAAAATGAAGCCAAGGAGGAAACATAGTGATGATAGACCACCCTCCTTGATCTAAACCAAATGAAGAAATCTTGCATGGTAAATATAAATTCTATGGACAACCAAAAGAGCAAAAATACACCACATATATTTTTATCAAATAAAAATATACAGCATACAAAAAATAGTTGCCAACCTATGCATCACATATAGGAACTGAAATCATGCATAATAAACATGGCTCTGATACCAATTGTTGGATCGGAAAATAAAACATGCAAGATTTGGCTAAAACAGTAGATATGGTATATGAAAAATAATTATCATAAGAACAAAACAGAGATTATAATACTGACTCCTTTGCTACAGCTTTAACTCCTCGCTGTGTTATCGTCTCCTTCTTCTTGTTTCCTCTCTTAGCTTTAGCCATCCTTTTGAATCCTTTCTTTTATCAATGTATTCTCTCCTTGTTATTTTATCCTCAACCAATTCGATCTACTACTTGTTCTTCTTGGACAACTTGGTTAACAAGATCCTTTGGCGGGAAAGGAGAAGAAATATTTGGAGGAGATTTTTCCTAGTAGAAAGAAGCCAAAGATGAGACACTTGTCATGCAAATTTCAGACAACACATGCAAGAAAGGAGAGAGACTCCAAAAAATGCAAGAACATATACTTACACCTTGTCAATTTCAGTTATACATGAAAAGAAAGAAAGTAGAAAGCATCCAATGCATCACTTCATTCTTTAATAAAAACATAAAGAAGCCATTAAATGAGACTCTTCTCATTTGTTTTAAGATGGTTATATGAAAAGACCAATAACCTAAAATGACATGTTAATTTCGATTTTAGTGATGGAAGAAGGAAGATGATCCATAAAATGCACATCTTTCATCTTTAATCAAATGAATTCTAAAAGGTTACATTACATGCATTCATTAAAAGACAACCATTAAACCATTTAATGGTAAGATCATTACTCCATTTAATTATCATAAAGCATGATAAATACCATATTTATTTAGAAATTCAATGCTAATTGTGTAGTTGCACATTCAGCCCTAATAAAACTGAAATTGTACCTTGCATTTCTTTAATAATTTTTTTAAATTTAATTAATCTAATTAATCAAATTAAAACAAAGTTTATCCCATTTCTAAATGTTCATGTAACACCCCACTCCCGCCGAACCCGAACCCGATATCGACAGTGATACCCGAGTCCGTGCCCCGCGAGGGTGG